>APFE030355169.1:175275-203783 GCA_000404065.3 Pinus taeda | reverse complement strand
CCAAAAAAAAAAAAAAATTCAATACATAATATTTCTAATTATAGCAAACATATTCATCAAATTCACAAAAAAAACATGTTATAAATAGAATTTAAGAAAAAACAAAATAAATTTTCTTTAAAATACATTTAATTAATTTATTTATTCAATGAGTATGGGTAATCTTTTTTAATTTAATTTTATAATTAATAAAAGGAATATATTTGCTTATTACACCCTGAAATTGAAAACAAAATTTTCTTAAAAACTGTATTTAATTATTAAATTTTCAACTAATTTTAATTTATTAATTCAATGAACATATGGTAATATTTATTTATTTATTATTTTTTTCTCTAAATTTTATAATTAGAAAGTGATTATCTCCAATTCATTTTTGATTAAATTTTTCAATTTTTAAACTTTCTTACCCTTTAAATTTATGTAATTAAAATTTTAAATAAATCTTTATTTATCTACGAGACATTTTTATTTTTTAATTATGTTAAATTATAAATTTTTGGAGGTTTTTGAGATATTTCTAAAAATTGAGTGGAACTCTAACAGTTTAATAGAAAGTAACTTCAGAGTTTTTTAAGGTGCTTGAATTTATATATACAATAAAAAAAACAGATTTTCAAAAACAAAATCAGAGTTTCACCAAAGATCATTTAACGATATTCCAAAGCATCAAATAGTTAAACAACCCCTTATTTTTCATTGAACAAGTCCTTCAAACATGTGACTTAAAAAATTTATCATCGTGAACATCTGGGCATACATTTAACTTATTTACGTTTTCACGGTTAAAAATAAAAAATATCACATTCAATTTTTTTTTTTTTTTTTCAACTAAAAAATCATCCCTGCAAAAGCTCTCAATCATACATAATCATGCATAGTCCACATTCCTCTATACATAATCATGCATAGTCCACATTCCTCTCGATGAAGTTCGGGTTTTTAGACATTTCTCCAATACAATGTGGGTGGTTATCAGGACACTGTTTATGGTTTTCAGGACCACTCCGACTTAAGTCCAATGACCACCCGATGGTGGTTGTGCTTTCTCGAATTTCGGGTGTATGGACCACCCTCTAACCTATTCAGTGTCTTGGCTAGTGAATGCATGTTATAAAACCCGATATGTTTGGGGTGGCGGGTACAATTGTGGACGCCAATTTCAACTAATTAAGGCCATAATGCGTTGAAAAGTCGAATTAGAAAAATGCAGACTGCAACTCCAATTGGACTCTAAAATCAGAGGACTCCAAACACGATTTCCTTCTCCACATAGAAGTTGGTGTTCGCATGATATTCCCAACATTAATATGTGGCCTGCCTAAAATTCTATACCTACTTTGATGATATCGGCATGAGAATTCAGACCTACTTTGATGGGATAACTTTTGAATTACTGTGACAGGTGGTAAATCTATGGAATGCTATGTCTATTCTTGTCATAATATATGATTATACAAAAAGTGGTCAAAGATAATAGTTCAGACCTACTTTGATGGGATAACTTTTGAATTAATGTGACAGGTGGTAAATCTATGGAATGCTATGTCTATTGTTGTCATAATATATGATTATACAAAAAGTAGCCAAAGATAATAGTTTGAGTGATTGAAGTAGTCAAAGAATATTGAGCGATTGCTAGTTGGTTTAATTACGTTTTATTTTTATTTTTATTTTTTGGAAATATGTGAATGTGTTTGTCTTTTCATTTGGTTTGATTTTGATAATGAATCACACTTGTTGCTTGGAAACATGTTGGCCAAATTTTTTCTTATGTGATTTCTACCTAAAGACATTGCTTAATTTGAATATATCTTTAAATATTTTGACATTTAGAAAATTTAAATATCTTATTACCTGTCATTTCTGAAGTTAACAATTCACTTACCATTTTAAAAAATTATAATTATAGAAACAACTATAATAGAAATAAAAAGTAATAATTTTTTTTTATTAATAAAAATAAATAAAATATATTTTTATTCAGCTATTTTGTAATTTTGCAAAAATATTATTATTTTTTTAATTAAATCCATAGGTATATCTATTTTGGAACACGATTTTCAAAGTTTCAATTTAATTATCAATAATTATTAAGTGGATGGTAATGATTCAACCTTCACCAAATATTCTAGAATATTCTTAATAGTAGTGAGATATCAAAGGTTAAGATTGATCTTAAAAATAGTAATCCCTTTTCTGCTCTTTTAATTAAATTGATTAATTAAAAACTCCGTGGGACCACCTACTCTTTGAGCCTAATCAATACAAGTTAAAGCATGCCTCCAAGACTTGAACCTTGGTGGGTGTGGTATTAGTAAGCCATGGTATTGGCCCACAATATTGTAACCAATACACATCCATCTTAATCATAGATCTATCAAGCGCCAAGAGGGATCAAATGTCTTGAGGTGCAAACATCTTCTTAGAGTAAGAAACCTTGAAAAATAAGGTTTTCACATTGAGAGATCTGATCACTTGTCTCATATATATAGTTTTTAGCTATTTAAATTCCATTTAGAATATATTACTGATATAATATATTATATATATAATATAATATATATATATATATATATATTAATATAATATATATATATATATATAATATATAAATTTCATTAGACACTTGGATTGTGTATACCACATAAATTAAACTTCAATTCCAACAAATCTTTAGTGGATTATAGTTTTGGGCCAAATGTGGTGATGAAATTTCAAAATTTTACTCTTTTATTGAATTGAAGCGCTCAAAATTCATATTAGCATTATGAATTTTGATTCAGAGTAAACACAAAATTTGTGGAGAATTATGTTGTTGTCCTGATGATATTTTTTGGAAAAAACTTTAGTGTCATATAATTTGTTAATTTTGCATTAACTGAAATGCTTATCCTAGCAAATTTTGCAAATTTCACAAACATTTTAAGAGTTTGTGTTTCCCATAGCAAGCTTACTAAAATATGTAATTTAATATACATAAATAATTCTATGATCCTAACACAGAAACCAAGTTTTTACCTATTAAAATTTTGTTTTTTTATGCAAAATTATATTTTTTTATTATTTTTCAAAGTTGGTCAAGTAATATTTCAATTGCATTTGGCAAACACATGTGTTGGTAAGTTTTTTTTTGAACTATTAAAATAAATTGAAAAACAAGAGTACCCTTTTGAGAAGGACTCATAAACAAAGATAGTGGTATTTTTTGAAATTTTTTTGTTGTGTATATTTTATGTTATTGATTTTTCATTCAACCCCTTTGAAATTATCCAAAAAAGGTTCAAGCATTATGCTTAAAAGAAATTAGATGAAAAATATCATATGAATTTGAAAGTTTCAAAATCATATGTCATTGGATAGAGAATTATTTCACAAATCTAATATGATCAACTCCACCACTTAGAACAAATTCTGTCCTAAAACCTGTAGGGTAGAAAATGGTGTTGTAGAGAAATCTGCAGAAGGGATGTTAAAACTGTGTCTTTTGGGACCTTAGTAGCTCTCAATCGAGTGCTTAAAATTCTCGATCGAGCACTTGAGTTCTAAATTCAAATAGATCGATCAAGGGTTAAATAAACCCTTGATTGAGCCATGAACATGGTTAACTATCGACTCAATTGAGCCATTTAAAAGTTGTTGTTCACCAATCACACACCAACTTTTATCAATGGCATTGATGTTAAATTTTTTGGACTAAGAGCTTGATTGAGCTCCTTCCGTCAACCCAAAAAAAGAAAACAATCCAAATTCAAATGCATGAAAAAATAATAGTAAACACTCATTCATAAAAAATATCAAAATGTGAAAATTTCACAAGGATTCAAAACAAACATGGAAAATTGGAGATTTCAATCTAAAAAAGGAAAGAAATTGACAAGCACAGAGGAAATGCGAGAAAAAGCTAAAGAAAGATGAGAAAAAGACGACAGATATTGAGAGAACAGGTAAATCATGTAATTCAAGAAATTCATGCAAATACAGGTAATTCACATTAAAACATTTATGAATGCGATGGATTCAGAAATTAAACTGCAATAAGAAATTGGTTGCAAAAGTCTAAAATATGTAATTCAAGTTGTCTCACTTCTAATATTATGTAATCTATATTATATGCATTAGGAAATATGATTGAGAAAAAGAAAAAGAAAAAGAGAATGAAATAATTGAACTAAGGTAAAATAAGCATTGAAAGTATTACCATGTAGTTAAAATTTGAGATATAACAACAACTAAAGAAAACCACTTGAAAGCATGTAAATTATTGAAAACCACTTGAAACTAGGGCTTTTTGGAATTTTCTAAAACCACTTGAATTCATGCAAATTATGAACCACCTTCAAATTGTAATTATTTAGGATAACCTACAAGAACTAATTATATGATTTAACCAAAGAAAAACGTTATATTTTCTTATATTATTTACATGAATTACAATTCGTGGCAATTTATTTGTGAGAGGGATTAGCAAAAATGGTTGTCACATAGGTGCTCCAAAACCTATAAACATTAGTTTGATTGATGTTTGATATCCTTATAGGAGTTAAAAGAGAGAAAACGTGTCAAGATCTAAGAGGAGCAAGAGTATCCCTCCTTCCAATGTGCATGCTAATAAGGTACTATTTTTTAAACATATAACAACATTAATTTTTCATGGCATACATCATTATATATAACATTTAATGGTTCCTTGAACCCTAAATGATGATCATCCCTACCTTTGAAAACCTCACAAGTTTCTTCTTTCAATCCTCACTTGAAGGTTATGAGAATTTTTTAAAGAGAGTATGTTTTTTAAAGACATACAAAGTGTAGTGTAGATTCATGTTTGCAAAAAAGGAGTGTATTATTGCATATCAATATAATGCTCCATGGAAGGCTCATATGATTAATCAAATTAAATTCATAAATAGTAAATGCAAAAGAAAGAAATTAGCATACATGTGTTGATGATATGGTAGAAATGCTTACAATGTTAATCTTCTTAGACTATGGCAATCTACTGTCGATTGAATTACATTCCAAAGTATGGTTTAAAAGTAAAAAAGAGGAACCTTATTTTAAACATTGTCAAGATTTGATAAAAATAATTCAAAACATAAAAGACATTAGATATCGATCTTTGCATGTGCCAAAAAAAGTTTCCTTGTAGAAACATATAGTTCAAGTGGGCACTCCAACATTGATGTTTCATTTTCCTATAGGTGAATTAATATTGATGCTTCACGTTCCTAAATCAATGCTTCACTTCGGTAGGTATGGGCACATTGAAGCTTCTATAAGCTATAGGTGTCGTGATACTATTGTTTTAATATGGACACATCCATTCCCCTATGTCCTTGAAGCATTAATGATTTTTAATGTACAATACTTTTTGAATAGTTTTGTACTTGTGTGTGTTAATGTTTTAAGTGCAGTGCAGTGATAAAAAATCCTCTAATAAAACTTTTGATTCCTAAAAAAAAATTATTTTAGTGAGAATTTGCTAAACCTTTTGTCACCAATTTTGAAGTTTTTATTTTATTTTTTCTTTCTCAATCTTGTAAGTTTTTTTCTTAAAATATTTTTTCTCAAAGTTGTAATACTAAAAAGTTAAGACTTAATTAACAATATATCACATTTTAGCATATTTAATTGGTTACATTTCATTCCTCCATACATCCCATTTTCATTTACTTTTCTATGATAGTTATATTACATTAGATAGATAAGAAAGTAAAACATGAGCTTGCCATTTCAATGATGAGATATTTTTGACTAGGTCAAAACCTTGTACCTAGTGTAAGGAGGGGACCCAAAACCTTGTACCAACATCTTCGTGTGAGAAAGAGGGCATCAATAGTAAGTTGGCCATGTAAATCTATAATTTTAAATTTAGAATTTATAACTTATTATTGGTCTAAATTCTTGCGTGGGAAGACAACACTACTTTACAGCAACAAAGTTCTCTACATAACATTCCCGACAAAGTAAAGTATTTCTTTTCAAAGTTTAAGGGTGAGAAGAAAACCATTAAACATTGTAAAAAATAAAATTATTTAACTAACATCATCCATAAAAATATTGTTGGGCACAAATTTAAAATTAACTAAATAACATTATATTCAATTTATTCATCTTATACTTTTTATAATTAAAAAATATTTGAGAAACATACACATGGTTATTTATCCAGGAGGATTCTGTCGATTCAGTTGCACAAGTGTTCAAGTGTCGTCATCAGTGTTCAGTGTCTTCTTCAATTCAGTTCAGCTTCAACACTTGACAATGTTGGTTATGGATCAGGTTGTTTAGGTAATGTTTATGGTTTTCATGGTGTCAGTGGATACGAGTTTGTACCTAGCTGTCGACTTGTGTCTATCGATAGTTCTACCAGGATTGATCGATGAAATGTGTCGTGTCGTTGCCTTGCAGGTTGATCATCATTATGGTTTGTCATCCACTTTGCAGGGTTTGATATGGTTTTTCGACATAGGTTATTGTCCTATGATATTGGTACAAATGTCACTTTGTGACGAAGAAAAGGTACATAGATTATTTTGTGAAACCTAAACCTAATACAAACATAATGCTAAAAACCTAAACCCTAAGTGCATTAACCTAACAGCTAAGCCCTAAACCATGTATCAAAGCCTAATTCTATACCTAATGAATCATTTCCTAAGTCTACGACCCCTAAACCTATGCTCATATAACTCTTGAACTATATTCACATGTTAACACATTGTAAAACAAGTTTAAAACCAAAACCATAGGCCCTAACTGCTAGATTAACCATCAGGACAACTAACCATGTTGGAGGACATGTGAACACTGCATTGTAAAACCGTCGGAGGTATGTGCTAAGATTTTCGAAGTTTGACCATGTCGGAACCACAGTCACCATGTGATCAGTGTGTAAGCCTTGGAGTTAACCGCATTGCAGATGTCAGTTCCCTGACCGCTAACGGTAACCACAGCGGGAACTATGCCATGTGAACAGCTGTAGGGATTCACCGTCAGGGTTAGTGCAGGGCAGTCAGAATCATTAGCAGCACCGCCATTGGATAGTTGTCACATGCAAACCGTTATCGCACTGCCAAAGGGTAACTACAGAGTTGGAAGCCTACGATTTGACAACAGTTATCACATGCCAATGGTTGAGCCATTGCGCGCGGTTAGAGAACAACTAACGGTTTCAGATATATTATAAGGTCTATTTATGGGTTTTTATGGTTTAGTTTGATTTAAAACTAATACGATGACCATGCACCTAGCCTATGTGTCATTAAACCACAAGATCAATTCCTTAACCTGACCAGTTTGCAACCAAATCCATCTACAAACTAGCCAAGGTGATTTTCCTGTACCTACAGGCCTTTAAAAGGTGGATTTTCCTTCATTGATCAGGAGGAGTGGTTTTGACATTTTTCTTGCAGATTCTAGAGGTCATAGGCAGTTTTATTTTCAGTGATAATCCAAAGTCGGAATTGGGAACCGTAAGAGGCGTTGGAAGGATGGTTCAGAGGGCTATTTGATGACAGTGATCAAAAGTTCCTGCGTGCACATTCGGACTGATCAAACTTCTGTGTAATCAACACCTTCTTCTCATTCCTAATAAAAAATGGTCGCCCATCTTGAAAGCAGACTTGGAGACGTAGTCCATCAGGGATGAACTCCGTCATCAATCTTGTTGTCTAGTATCACTTTGTTTTTACTGTTTTCACTTCTGTTATGCATAATTTATATGTTTGGTCAGCTGTCATAAAGTGTTCTTCTCAAGCAGTTTACCTCAATTTCTGTGCTTTCAATTATCATTCAAATCGTTAATGGTTAATCAATTCTACATCAGTTGTAGTTTATGATCATTTCAGATCATATAATTTGGTATGAAAGTAGGTTGCGTTTGTAGAATTTGTCATTGAATGTTAACCAGGTCAAAGTCGCAACAAGGACAAGGAATCCTTGAGCAGATCGATCCAGAGATTGGAAAGCGACGAGTCATTCATAAATCGACCATGTTAGGATCTGATGTAGGTGAAAATAGTTTCAGCAAGCATTCTTAACTATGCAATAGATGCTGGGAGAATTGTACGAAGACAAGAAGGCGAGAGATGTAACTTCTTCTTCGAAGGCATCGAAGAAGGACAAAGGTAAGCGGAAGATTGATAAACCTCCTTCATCTCCATCATCTCCATCATCATCATCTTCTTCTTCTTCTTCTTTCAGTGCAGAATCTGAAACGGTAAAGAAACCTAAGAAAGCATCTGTTTTGAAACTTGATGTGAAATTTGAGTTACATGTTTACGATGGCGAAATGAATCCTGAAAAGCTAGATAATTGGATTAAGCAGTTAGAAGTGTATTGTCACATTTAGAACATTTCTAGTTATAAAACTAAAATTCAGTTAGCTACAAATAGAATGGGGGGAACAACTTTAATCTGGTGGGAAAGTAAAAATCTGCTAGATGTAAAGCGTAAAGGAAAATTCATCTCTTCATGGTCTAAGTAATTAAAAGCTCTTAGGAAACAATTCTATCCTTTAGGATACATGCAACAAGCTATTATTGATTGGCAACATTTGAGGCAAGGTAAAGGACATAGTGTTTAGGAGATTACTCAGGAGTTCAGAAAGAAAGCATTGGCACTTGGTATTTCATTGGATACACGTGAAACTTTGGTAAATACATCGGCAATTTACATTCATATTTGCAGCATACTTTATTGATGTTTAATCCTGATGATTTTGATGAGGTGTGTGTTCAGGCCATACATATTGAATCAGGTGGTAGAACATTCAAGTTTCCATCACAGTCATCCAAAGAGTTGGAAACCAAAGATTCCAGTGACAGTAAGGGGAAGAACAATTCGAAGAGAAAGAAATCAACAATCGTTCAGAAGGAGACCTACTTGTTCTCATTACCAGAGAATCAATCATGATGAATCGAAGTGCTGGAAACTTCATCCAAAACTTAAGCCCAAAAAGTTCCTTAAGGAGAAGGATGAAAAGAAGGCCATTGTAGCAGTCCAACAAGATCTAGGTTCAGATTCAGGTGATGGAAGGAGGATAACTGCCATGGTTACGACTGGTAAAACTTCTAACATTGGTTCAAGTTTGAAAACTATTACATCTTCATCAAACATGGATCCTTCACATGAGAATAAAAGAGTTGAATTGTTTAACATAAGGATAACTTCTAAGAATACAAAGATAGATACAATGTTTGACAATGGATCAAAGGCGAATTTAATCTCTGAATATTTAGTTAAAATTTTGGGTTTGGAAACACGGAATCATCTAAGACATTACCCATTAGGATGGCTAAATAAATCAACTCAAATAAAGGTCACCAAACAGTGTCGATTAAGATTTGCCATAATAGCTAATTACATTAATGAAGTGGAATTAGATGTGGTTCCAGTAGACATATGTGGGGTTGTCTTAGGAAGTCCTTATCTTTATGATCGTGATGCAATATTTTACAGGAGAGAACATAAATATCACCTTAAGAAATATGGGGTTGAATTTATTGTTAGGGCACATCAAAACAAAAATCACTTGAATTCAGTTAATGTTAATCAGATGAAGTGATTAATAAGTTCAAACAAGAGGTTTGTAATCATGTGTGTAAAGGATCAACATAACAATTAGCATGATTCTTGTTTAAGTTATGTAACTCATCCTAAAGATGGTTTGTTTAAAAGGATAGAAACTTGTTCAGTTCTATGTAAAACCAAACATATTATTCATAACTAGGGATTACAACATGAATTACAATTTATGCCTAAATCTCCTCTTCCTAATGTCAGAATGAATCAAATTAGTTTAAGTTTGGAACTTAACAGTTGCAAGGATATAGGTCAGTATTGGGGAAAGTCATTGTTCAATTTCTCTTGTATTGTGTTGTCATGTCATGTCTCAAACAGTTTGGAAAACTCTCTTCAAGTGGAGAGGAAACCTATTTGTTTTCATATCAAAACCTTTTCTAAAGCAGTGTCAAAGTATCTAATGGGAACTTATGCATCAGAGGAAAGTGCTAATCATTGGAAACATCATTTAAATGAAGGAAAAGTGATTCAAACAAATCAACAAGTAAATCAATACTTTCAGAATCAAACTAAGTTGCAACAAATTTCCCCTTAGAGTTGGATAGTTTCATTGCAGCAAGTTCACTTAGTAATCAGCAATCAGGAAAGTATAACTGGTTTGATGTCAAGTATATCTTTGATTGTCTCTTTCATTCTGCAAAATAGATTGTTTATACATGTTGATGGTATTAAACAACATTCAGTAGAGACTGGTTTCAAAGATTGTGAATCACTAACTTATGGTTCTTCATCGAAAGAATTCAATTGCCATGTTTATAGCAGGATGTTTGCCCATTGTCGCAAGTTATTCATACTATGGATGGATGAAACAGGTCACCGACTCGAAAAGTACCATGGGCAGCATAATCAGGGTCATCACTTGCAAGTGATTGATCGAATGTATTGGTAAATCGTCAGGTCAAGGTGGAAAGAGAGGGAGTTCTACCCTCATTGATTAATTGTTTAGTCAAACTTTTGTGGTCCAAAAGATTTCAAGTGGAGAGGAATGATCCAGGAGAATTTTGTCGATTCAGTTGCATAGTTGTTCAAGTGTCGTCATCAGTGTTCAGTGTCATCGTCAATTCAGTTCAACTTCGACAGTCGACAGTGTTGGTTATGGATCAGGTTTTTCAGGTAATGTTTATGGTTTTCATGGCATTCAGTGGATATGGATTTGTACCTGGCTATCGACTTATGTCTATCGATAGTTCTACCAGGATTGGTCGATGACATGTGTCGTGTTGTTGCCTTGCAGGTTGATCATCATTATGGTTTGTCATCCACTTTGCAAGGTTTGATATGGTTTATCGACATAGGTTATTGTCCTATGATATTGGTACAAATGTCACTTTGTGATGAAGAAAAGGTACATAGGTTATTTTGTGAAACCTAAACCTAATACAAACCTAATGCTAAAAACCTAAACCCTAAGTGCATTAACCTAACACCTAAGCCCTAAACCATGTATCAAAGCCTAATTCTATACCTAATGAATCATTGCCTAAGTCTAAAACCCCTAAACCTATGCTCATATAACTCTCAGACTATATTCATATGTTAACACATTATAAAACAAATATAAAACCAAAACCACAGGCCCTAACTACCAAATTAACCGTCAGGAAAGCTAACCATGTCGGAGGACATGTGAACACTGCATTGCAAAATCGTCGGAGGTATGTGCTAATAGTTTCAGAGACTTACCGCCTCGGAATCGCAGTCACCATGTGATTAGTGTGTAAGCCATGGAGTTAACTACATCGCAGATGTCAGTTCCTTGACCACTAACTGTAACTGCGACAGGAACTACGCCATGTGAACAGCAGCAGGGATTCACCGTCAGGGTTAGTGCCGAGAAGTCAGAACTGTTAGCAGCACTGCCGTTGGATAGTTGTCACATGCAAACCACTGCCACATCGCTAACCAGAACCACCGGAGGGTAACTACAAAGTTGGTAGCCTGCGGTTAAATCGCAGTTATCACATGCCAACGGTTAAGCCATCGCACGTGATTAGAGAACAGCTAATGGTTTCAGATATATTATAAGGTCTATTTATGGGTTTTTATGGTTTAGTTTGATTTAAAACTAATTCTATGACCATGCACCTGGCTTATGTGTCATTAAACCACAAGACCGATTCTTAAACCTAACCAGTTTGCAACCAAATGCATCTACAAGCTAGCCAAGGTGGTTTTCCTGTACCTGCAGGCCTTTAAAAGGTGGATTTGCCTTCATTGATCAGGGGAGTGGTTTTTGACTTTTTGCTTGCAGATTCTAGAGGTCATACGCAGTTTTATTTTTAGTGTTCCGAGAGCATCTGGAGTCGAAATTGAGAACCGTAAGAGGCGTTGGAAAGCTAGTTCAAAGGGCTATCCAATGACAATGATCAGAAGTGCATGCGTGCACATTTAGACTAATAAAATCTATGTGTAATTAACACCTTCTTCTCATTCTTAATAAAAACAGTCGCCCATCTTGAAAGCAGACCCGGAGACGTAGTCCATGAGGGACAACTCCGTCATCAATCTTGATATCTGGTATCACCGTGTTTTTACTGTTTTCACTTTTGTTATGCATTGTTTATATGTTTGATCAACTGTCGTAAAGTGTTCTTCTCAAGCAGTTTACCTCGATTTTTCTGCTTTCAGTTATCATTCAAATCATTAATGGTTAATCAATTCTACATCAGTTTTAGTTTATGATCATTTCAGATCAATTATTCATGATTAAATAATATTTTTGTAGAAATATACACATTGTTATTGAGAAATACTTTTTTTTTTTTAAATATAACTAAACCGTCCTCTCTTTGAATCCAATTCCTCTTAGATTTGCAGTTTCAAAAAAATATATTTCTTGTTTAGTAATTTTGATGATATAGACCAATTCAATAATTGTTAAAGCTCATGTAGTTTAACTATTAATCATAGAAATGGTTTTTAATAAAATGAAATTTTGAATTATGAATTAATATATTAACTAAAAATTATAATTTATTAAATAAATGATTTAAAAATTTTAAACTGAATTTAATTTTACACTATAAATATTAAATAATATAAAATTATATTTATATATATATATATTATATATTATTGTCAAATTAATAATCACAAAATAGTTTATTATTGATAAGTATATATAAACTTGTTAAAATATGTAAATCTAAGATATATCATAAATATAAACTAAATAAATTAAATACATGATTCATTTCTTACTATAGCAATTAAGAAGATTGGTAAGCATTTAACTTTAATAAAATATTTTAGAATATGCTTTTGTAATAGGTAGTAAGATTTAACCTTTTAATTAAACAATTAATTAAAAAAAGTTAATATATATATATATAAATAATGATCCAATAACTAAATAAAATCCAAAAAATCTATATTCCCATGAAAAACTCCAAAACATCTGATAGTTAAACAACGCTTCATATTTCATCAAACACTTCTGAGTTAGGAAACAGATCATCCTAGGCATTGGCATATGGGCACACGTTCAACCTGTTTACATTTTCACAGTTAAAAATTACCACGTTCGAGAGTTACTGTCGATCAGGTTAGGGTTTTTACTGCCGCTAAGCATTTCTCTAACAAAATGTGCGTGATGATCAGGCCACTATTTATGGTTTTCACGCACGTGGCAATTATTCGCATGTTTTCATCTTCAGGACCACTCCGATTGAAGTCCAATGACCACCCGATGGTAGTTGGGCTTTCACAAATTTCGGGTCTATGGATCACCTTCTAACCTATTCAGTGTCTTGGCTAGTACGTCCATGTTTATAAAATCCGCTATGTTGGGGTTGACGGGTACAATTGTGGACGCCAATTTCAATCCATTAAGGCTATAATGATGAAGGATAGATAAAATATTTTCAGTCGTTTACAAAAGGATGTATACTAAATATTTATTTAATTTAATTTTAGGTATCGCAACTTCTAACAATTAATTAATTTTTAATGGTGTTTTTTTAGGTATTACTAAATATATTTTGATGAGTAGTTTTAGTAATATACTTCATCAAGATTACTCTTGAAATAATTTGTTTCTTTCCTAATGTTTGAAATAATTGAAAGATATTTCGATGATTTTTTTATTATTTATAGTCGATTTTGCACAACCAAGAAATAATACATTTTTGATTTTTTTTTAAATAAGTGGTCAAATTTATAAAATTTTTACATCCAAGCAATTATCACGTCTCGTTCAAGAATATTTTGATTTGATTTGAATGTTTATAAATATATCTTTTCCTCTTATAAATATTTTGAATACATTGTTGTATGCAATTATCTATTAGTAATTTTGAATACATTTTGAATATATGTAATTGTATATTACTAATTAGTTGGTGATGAATAAGGGAGACGATCTTGTCAAGGATTAATTTGCACTTTGCAGGAGGATTAATTATCCACATCTATTTCATTTCAATTCTACGTATCACAACTTTTGACACCTAATTAAGTATTAATAGTGTCCCTTTAGGTATTACTAAATATATCTTGAAAAATATGTTTTTTAATTATTTATAGCCTCGAGATTAACATATAATGCATCTAATGGAAGAAATGTACACTGAAATCAATGCATCTAGTGTAGGCAATCAAATAGAATTAGAATTCCACATCTACACTAATATCATGCATCTAGTGCAAGCAATCAAATAGGATTAGAAATCAACATCTACACTAAAATCAATACATCTCGTGCAAGCAATCAAATATGATTTGAAATCAACACCTACATTGAAGTCAATGCATCTAGTGCATGCAATAAAATAATGTTAGAAATCACCATCTACACTGAAATAAATGCATATAGTGTAAGAAATCTTCTTCCCTCTCTCCCCACTCCATGTAATATTGAAAAATATTTTTAATAATTTACAACCTCAAGATTAAAAACATCTAATCCATCTAATGCAAGCATTGAAATAGGATTAGAAAACAACATCTACACTAAAATTAGTGCATCTATGCAAGCAATCGAATAAGCCTAGAAATCAACATTTTCACTGAAATCCATGCATCTAGTGCAAGCAATCAAATATAATTAGAAAGAGTGTTCCAAGGGGATGCTTCCCCACACCTAGGAATCACGATTCCTCACTCCCTCGTGCTTCGGGGACTTGGGGTCGTTTGGGGGTCATTTTTCGATGCTCTAAAAAAAAGTGTATGTACAGAAACTTCAAAGGGGGTCGTTTCCTCAAAAAAGGGGATTGTTTCCCCAAAAAAGGGGTCGATTATGAGATGACAAACCAAGTAACATTAGATGGAAATATCCCAAATAAATCTCTTCCTCCTCCTTCTTCAGATATTCTAGCCTGCTAGCTCTCAATACACCACTAATGCTTCTACTCGCAGCTCAAACATGCTGGTATTTATGAAAACATATATGTATGTGGACTTAATATAAGTTGTTAAAGGTGATAGAAAACTATTTTTCTTAGCTCGTGGATAGGAAATGTTCATATATTAGTGCATCAGTGATGTTGAGTCCCAATTTGTCGATATTGACTTCATGACATGAATGATAATACTGATTTTGTTTTGACTTTCCCATTCTCACGGTTGCGAGTCATGATACATGTAGTTTCATGGGACAAAATTTATGTAAACTCGACAATTTTCTAAATTTCCATGCACTCAGGTTTGTTGAACAAGCTAACATGTTGTAGTCATATTTTGAATTTTAATAAATGCAAAAAACTATAAAAAGTTCTCATTTAAGCAACATTTACTGACACTAATTTTAATAAGCTAAAACTAACATTATGTTTCATTTTTAACTATAGAAATTTGAAACTTGATGTATCAGACGTGACTTTTATTTCAATGTTCAATATTCACAGTTGGATTTTCAATATGGTTTAAAGTTTTATTTTCATTGTACATTGTTATAGTTACATGTATGATTGTATCATGCTTTTTGTTTTAAATATGCTTTAGTTATATGATTCACTGATTTATTTTTCATGATGTAAGTGTTATATAATGATAAAGATAGTTAAATTATAATATTTAAATGATATATTTATAAGTTTTTAGTATTTTTATTTTATTATTTTTGTTGAGGTCCCTTGTGTTAAATACCCCGATGTCTGCCCACATTTCCTAAAAATTGACGGGGACCTTTTGCATACTTCATTCCTGCGTATCTCTACTCCCCCATCCCTACATTCAGGAAACTTGATGGAACATTGATTAGAAATCACCTACGCTAAAATTAATTCAACTAGTGTAGGCAATCAAATAGGATTATAAATCACCATCTACACTAAAATCAATGCATATGGAGCAAGCAATGAAATAGGATTAGAAATAAACATCTACACTAAAATTAATGCATCTAGTGCAAACAATCAAATAAGTTTAGAAATCACCATCTACAGCGAAATCGATGCATATAGTGCAAACAATCAAATAGGATTAGAAATCATCATCTACATTGAAATCAATGCATCTAGTGCAAGCAATCTTCTCCCACCTCTCCCCCCTTCATCTATATATATATCTCCTTCCATCTCACCTTCCTTGTCTTTCTATCACACCCCCCTAACTCACACGCTATCTCTCTCCATATCTATCTATCTCTCCCTCCCTCCCTCTCTCCCTCTCTCTATCTCTCTCTTCTTCCCTCTCTCCATCTCCCATCTATAACTCTATCTCCCTCTACCTCTCCTTTATCTCACTATATCACCCCCAAAACATACACATTTTTTCTCCATATCTATCTATCTTTCCCCCCCTCTTCATTTCGTCCCCCTCTCTCCTCTTTCTATCTCTTTTCCTTCTTTCTCTCCTCTCTCCCTCTCCATCTATCTCCCTTATCACTCCCTCTCTCTATCCACCTTTCTCTCTCTTCCTTCATCTCTCTCCTTTTCTTTCCCACCTCCATCTCTCTCCCCCCTCCCCTCTCTCTCTCTGCCCTCCAACTCAATCACTATGTCCCTTCCTCTCTCCTTCTCTCCCCCTTCCTTCCATATATCCTTCTTTGTTTTTCTATCTCAACCCAAAACATACACACTCTCTCTCCATTTCTCCCTTGTTACTCCCTCTCTTTCACTCTCCACTTTTATCTCTCTATGTATTTCTTCTTCACTCCTTCTCTCCCCCCTCCAACTACATTTCTTTGTCGCTCCCTCTGAATTCCTCCCTCTGGTCCTTCCCCTCTCTCTCTTTCTATCTTACCTCCTTCTCTCCCCCCATCTCTCTTTCTCTCTTTGCCCTCAAACCTTGTCACTATCTCCCTCCCTCTCTCCTCCTCCTCTCTATCCTCCATATTTATGTCTCCCTCTCTCTCTCTCTTACCCATCTCTCCCTCTCTCACTCCTCTCTTTCTCTCTCTCTTCATTCCTCCTCTCCCCTCTCCTTCATTTTATCTCCATCTCTCCCTTATCACTCCCTCCATCCCTCCACCTCTATCACTCTGTCTTTGTTCTTCCCTCTGTATATATTTAGAGTTAATTATATATCATGATATATTAACATATATTATAATATAACAAATTGAATATTGTACTAATCCAACTGGTTCTAGTTCGCTACAACCATTACAACTGTTTGCAGGAGGAGAAGATGAAGCGCGGCTAGTGTTTCAACCTGCGAAACCTAACAACTCTACATAAACCCTTAGCGAAGAAAACTACTGCAATCACATCACATTGATCACACCTTCTGATTGGGGTCATGAGTCACCAGACAAGGGGGGAGAGATCCCCTCCTACTGAAATATAGTGGCTAGCGAATCGAGTTTGCATGGAGTGGCAACAGGTAACTAAAATGGCCATGGTAAAGGACCCCCGGTCGTGGGAGCTCAGTGGCAGGCGAGTTTAAGAGGACAATTATTACCATGGGCCACTAACAAACTGAGATTCATCATTCCCAATAAAAATCTAGAGGAATAGAAGAAGTATATGAAGGATCACACCCTCATCTTGAAATTTATTGGAGCCTGGTTGACATAGAAGGACCTGATCAAATGGATCCAACTTAGATGGCAGCCAAAGGGCCACATCAACCTCAAACTGGGAGTGAAAGGCTTCTTTATAGTGATATTCTCCAACCTAGAGGACAAGGAAAGAGTTTTTGAGGATGGGCCATATTTTTTCAACAATGTAGGACTTTTTATGAGACACTGTGAGGAATTATACATTGACCTATATCAAGAAAAACTACTTGCCACTCTAGTGTGGGTTCGCTATCTACCTTACCAGTGGATTTCTGGGACCCAGAAATCTTGGAGGGGATCATTAACTCTATTGGAACCTTTGCTAAGGTTGTAGACTCCACGAGATGGGGAAGGTATACCTCCTACACCAGGATCTGCGTCTACATGAACATCATAGAGCCACTACCTGACTTCATAAACATGGAATAACATGACAAGGTATGTTCATAGCCCTTGGATTACGAGCATATACCTTTCAAATGTCGGCGTTACCATGAATATGGGCACTTATTCTGAGCCTGGCTGCTAAACCAGAATGAAGCCCATGAAGCATCTAAAGTAAACGAGGAAATGAAGGAAAAATAAGATGGCGAGGGTTTCTAGGAAGTCCAATAATGAAATAAAAACCATAGGAATCTGAGGAATCACAGGCCAATACAAAGTGGAAAAGAGAAGCGCAACCACAACCGCTATGAAATCCTATAAGAGGAGGAGGAAGGAGAGGCAATCCCAAACAACACAATGGAATTCAAAAATGCCCAAAAATCTCCCATAGAGGTGAATAAGCCCAAGCAAAAGGCAGAAGTGGAACCTCAAGGGAAAGAAACCCCCATGCAAGTGGTAGAACAGGTGCATATGGAGATTGATAGTCAGAAGGAAGATCTCAACGTGGAAGAATGAGTGATGAAACAATTATTACAAGCATGGAGACACCTAGATGAACGATTCATCCCAGAAGACCGAAAGCCATTATACAAAGAAAATTTCCAACAATATAAAGCCAACTAGGGTACAACCATCATAGATCAACTAGAGCATTTGGGCTCCAAAGCTAGCCAAGCCCAAGATCTTGGACCCCGAGAGAAAGGAGGAAATAAGTGAGGAAGAATAACTCTGAATGAGTCCATCCAGATGGTTGGAGAGATGCTTGTAAACTATGGAAGGGTAGTGCTATTGTCAAAGGTATTCCACCAACTCAAAAAACCGTTGAAATTCTCATTACATCCTGGAATATATGGGGCCTCAACAAAAGAGGAAAACAAAGGTATCTTAAGGATAGATTAAAAAGAGACAAGCCAAGTATTATGAAAATACAAGAGACAAAGATCAGTGAAAGAAAACTAAAGGAAATCCTCAAAAAATTCAAACCCTAGTATGAAGTAATCGCTTAGGATGCCAATTGAAGTGCAGGATGTTTTTCTATAATTTGGAAATTTTTGGCATATTGGATTCAGAGAGTGGGTTCTCCTAACAGGGGTCTATGGGCCTAACATTCAAAGGGAAAAAGGGGCATTTCTCCTGAATTTGAAAAAGTTGAGGAATTTGCACATAAATGATATATGGGTAGTAGGAGGGGACTATAAAATGATAACCTCTCTAGTAGAAAATAAGGGGGCGATGCAGTGAACATAAGTTGATATGGAAGTTTTCAGGTACCTTATAGTGGAGTTGCACCTAGTGGACCTGCCAATGATTAATGGAGTTTATACTTGGAACTATAGGTGGGGAGGAAGCCACCAAATCACCTCATGCATAGAAAAATATCTGATCTCAGAGAAAACCATAAGCAAAGATATATTCATGGAAGCCTCGATCCTCCCTTGCACAGGCTCTGACCATTGGCTGATAAGACTAGAGGTTGACTTGAAGTCCAGGCCCAAGAACAACCCATTCCGATTTGAGGCCTTTTGGTTAAGGGACCCATAATTGCTAAAAGCAATGAAGAATGGTGGAGGAACATTGAAGAGCAAGCGAGGAATTGTATGCACACCTTCCAACTAAAGTTGAAGGAACTCAAAAATAAGATAAGGAAATTGAATAAGGAATAATTTGGGAATATTATGAAAGACCTAAACCATCTAACTAATAAAATTAAAGAGTTGTAGCAACAGATCATTCAAGAAGGAAGATCATATAACCTAGTAAAAGAAGAAGGTCAACTAATTAACCAGTTGGAAGAAAGAAGAAAGTAGGAGGAGATACTGTTGAAACAAAAATCAAGGGTTAAGTAGTTGTGGTAAGGCGAATGAAATACATATTTCTTTCAAAAATCCATGATTTAGAATAGGCAACACAATTGAATCTACTTCTTGAAAGATGTGGGGGTGAATTAAATGGTTAAACATGAGGAAATGGAGGAACTACAGGTGGATCATTTCAAATATCTCCTCATGTAACCACCTGACGATCACGTAGAAGCTATAAAAAGGGTCACATGAAACATTCCTCAACTTGTATCAAGAGATAAAAAATTAGTTTTGATGCAGAAAAATAAGGCCCTTGGCCCAGATGGTTTCACGATGGAATTTTTCTAGGCAACTTGGATCTTCATGGGATAGGAAATATTGGAGGTGGTAGAAGAGTCGCATCGAAATCAAAAGGTATGCCCTAGCCTAAACGCCACTTTCATTGCTCTTATTCCAAAAAGCTTGAATTTTGAAGATCCGGAAGGGTTCTCACCCATTTCCTTATGCAATGTAATATATAAGATCATAGCTACGATGATTGTAAAGTGTCTCAAACCCCTGCTCCCCAACCTCATATCACATGAGCAAACTAGATTTTTGGAAGGAAGAAAACTCCTAGATGGATTTGTAACCTCATAGGAAATAGTGCACTCGCTAAAGATGAGAAAGCTTACAAGGATGATGATCAAGTTGGATCTCTCTAAATCTAGGACTGTTTAAGCTGGGCATACCTCAATAGCATTCTCAAGGCCTTTGGGTTTGACCAACATTAGGTAAACTAGATATATGCCCAATGGGTCCCCTTCCCCTACCTTCAACCCCTCTCGTGGCCTCTGACAAGGGGACCCTATCTCTCCTTTTATTTTTATTCTTGCAACAAAAGGAATGGGACACCTTATTAAGAATTAAGTTCAAAATTCAAGGATCAAAGTACTGAGGATCTAGGGCAATGACTTGCCCATCACCCACCAACAATTCATGGATAAGTTTATGCTATTTTTCCAGATTTCATTTAGAGAATCCCATCGAGTAAAAGAGGTTATGTACACCTTCATGGAGGCTTCTAGGACAATGATCAACAATGGAAAATATTGTATCTTCTTTTTTAATACCTAGGGGAATGTTCAGTCATACCTTGCCTAGATCTGGGGTTTTGGCATTGGATCCCTTCCTTCTAAATATTTGGGAATGCCTTTATCGGTGAATTCATTGAAGAATTCTTGTTGGCAAACTATGCTAAAAAAACTCAGTGGAAAACTGAACAGCTGGTCCTTTAGATTCCTCAACCTAGCGGGTAGGACAATCCTTCTCAAAGCGGTACTTCAATCCATTCTGATTTATCAACTTTTAGGAATGGAAATTCCAAAAATGGCCTGCTCTAAAATGGTAGACATTTTTAAACAATTTCTATGGGGAGGTGTAGAACAAGTTAGGAAGTGGGCTCTGGTGTCATGGCATGTTCTCCTTAAAAAAATATGGAAGGGAGACCCCTATATTTTGAACCAAGTAATGGGAGAGAAATTACGGTGGAGATGGATAGGAGGAGGGATGGACCTTTGTAAACAAATATGGACACAAAAATATAAAAATGCCAGTGAGAACAAAAGATATTCTCAGATATAGGGACCCCCCCAAAGGATTGACGGTCTGAAACTTGGTAGCCCAAAATAGGAACCTAATCCGACAACACACTTTCTGGGAAATACGAAATGGAAAAATTACATTGTTCTGGCAAGATTCATGACAAAAAAGACAGTGACTACTTGGAAGGAAAGACTTGAGGGACATATTTACATACACTAGAGACAGGAACCTCTAGTCGGTTGAGAAATTATGGAAATAAAGACAAGTAGAGGGAGGATGGAGGAGATGGAAGAAGCAATTAGATTGGACACAGGCACCTACGTTAGAACGATGGAAGAAGCTGGACAAAGAACTTGAATCCATAAATTTAATCACCCTAAATGGCCAAGATATACTTAGATAGGGACACATCGCCTTTACTCTAAAAGAGGCATATGATTTACAGATGGGGAATGATCTAGAAGGGAAAAAATTGATATGGAAAAATATATGAAAGGGAGGATGGTGGCCGAAGGTGACACACTTCTTATGGATGATAAGTAGAGGTCACATTTTAACATGGGACAAGCTCCAAAGAAGGGGGTTCCAAGGTCCTTCGTTTTGTTATTTGTACAAACAACACAATGAAGACCTTGAACATATGCTCAACGCCTGTCCTTTTTCATAAAAGAATGGAGATAGTTGGAAGAAGTATTCGAAAGAATGGACCAGGATAACCACAACATCCGCGAAACTATACTCCTATGGAGAGCCCACATATTCTCCAACCCTGTAGTGAACAAAGCTTGGGGGTTGGCTTTGGGACTAACTCTATGGGCCATATGGAAGGAGCAAAATTTCCGAATTTCTAAGAATCAGTCTTTACCACAAGATAAATTATGGGAAGGAGTCATCCATAACATCCGAGAAGTAATACTAGCGGAACAATGTCATCAAGAGGACTGGCAGGTACCCGCCTAGGAAGATATAATCTTCCATAGGCCGAATCTATCACCGGAGATGATAGCCCCCTCATCTTGGAAAAAAATCAAGATGGGAATAACGTTTTTGGACCGCTTCACAACTCCGGTGGAGGGGTTCATAAAATTGAGTTTTGATGGCTCCTCAAAGGGCAACCGAGGGTTGGCTGGACTGGGTGGTCTCTTCAAGGATCCTCAGACCAATAACTATCTAATTTATGCCAACATTTGTGGGTTCGCCAGTAATAATGAAGCTAAATTTGCTGCGGTCGAACAAGGCTTGCAAATAGCTATTCGAATGGGATATAAAAATCTAGTGGTGGAGGGGGATTCCAAGATGATCATTAACATGATGAAAAAATTGAACCATGGAACCAAATGGGATAAGCTCAGCCATAGTTGGCAAACTTCCAGACTAATCCAAGAAATAGGAGAGGTGATTCACAAGTTTGACTGCATAATGGTTAATCATGTCAGACGGGGGGGGGGACAAAGCGACAGATTTCCTAGCCAATTGGGGATGCAGTCACCAAAATGACCTTGTTGAGAAAAATTGGGCAATTCAACCCTGGGACAAGGCGTACTGGGCCCTAGAAGAAATCCTAGAGCAGGATCAAAGACAAAGCTTTTAGCATGGCTAACAGGTAGGCCAAATCCCAAAGATTAATTTAGTCAATTTAATTTTAAATTTTCTTAGTTACCTAAGTTTTTTGAGATAAGAGAGACTGTTAGTAACTTTAATGATGAAAAATGATGAAGTAAAAATTTCGAGTGCAAAGTGACAATGTAACAATGTTGAATGATAGAAAATGGGAATAATAAGACTGTAGTCTATAAACAATCTTCATTGTGATCAATCTTAAACTATTTTCTTCAACTGTTCTTATTGTCACACCTATTAGTTTTGTCATTTTCTCATATTGATCATATGAAAAGGGCAGTTGAAATCATAGATCATTCAAATATTAACTCGAGCTATTGTAGTAAACGTCATACCTTGTCTCTCTTTCTCTCCAATATTAATAATAGATTTCTCCAAATTCAATCATTGTGACTTATGGAGTGTTAAACCCCAAATAATTTTCAATGGTAGTTTTTTTCTATTACCTCATTTGAATTCAAAGTGATTAATAATGTTGAAGGATGGAACCCCGGATGCGGGTGCTGGCACGTCGCCGGAGGTTGAGCCACATGCCCAACATGTGCAGCCCCGTGACAATGCGATGGAGTAATGGAAGATAGCCGCCAAGGTATAGTTCCCCGCAGGCCATGTCCGGAGCATTCAATGCAGATCAGAAGAAGCAGATGGAGGGGCAAATCGCAGTTAATGCATGACTGCAAAGGAGGAATGAGGAAGGTTTTCAAGGTGCAAAGGGGCAGATGCAAGCGCATTGGAATGGTCGGGCTGAGGATACGCAGACGCGGCGGATCATCGGGTGGATGGTCATTCTACCACCCTGCCAAGCAGTCTTGGCTCCCCGTCGCAGTATTCCTGGCATTTCCCTTGGGTGGTCGCTGCACATCGCAGGCATACAAGGTAAGGTGGATTTGCGGAGCGAATTTCATCCCTTTGGCAATTTGGATTCAAGGCAAATTGGTTTTGAGAAACGAAACTCCTCCCTCACGCCTAAGTGGGACTCATGGCGCGACCAGCCCTGTGCATGGTCTTGTAATTCACCTCTGGGTCTCGGGGAATTCAGAGGAGCTTCTATGGCAAGGTTACGGGAGAGACAACCAAGCAGAAGGGGGTCCAGGCGAGGTTCTTCCTCTCGCACACCGGCAGCGGATGAGCACCACCACTGTTGCTGTTGCTACTGCTACAGGCGGGCGCGGGCTACACCACTTCAAGCAGGGCAATTCGTGAAGGTTGGATGCTCGAGTGAAGGGAAGCCAGGTCTGCCTGCATTCGGCTCAACGGTGTTCACCCTGGGCAGCTCAAAGGACAATGCAGGCATCAATGCCCATATATCAGTCCTCTTCACAAAAATTCCAGAAGGGAATGATGACGGAGTACCCCCAGGATTGGCGGAACCGCCTCCAGAAAGCACTGAGGGGGCTAACCCAGTTCTGCAGCCATCAACTGAGGCGGGTACCTCTGGGAAGGAGCCCCTACACGACCCCTCACACCCCCAGATGCCGGAGCCTTAGGGTAAGGCTAAGGACCCATGGACAACAATGTGGGAAGGAATCCCCGAGGGCCACAGATGGTGCACCATCTGGAAGAAAAGGAACCCCGCGACGACTAATACACCGACGCAAGCTCCAGCGCAGGTCTCTCTCTCTCTCGGCTCGGGTTCTGGATTGAAGTCTCTGCGGGTATTTTGACTCTGGTCATCACTGTGTCTGTTCAATTGCAGTCTTTTACTTTGTCTTGTTTATGCTGGTCTAGCTTACTCTCAGGTTTAAATACTGTCATGTTCATGTTGGACCAATGTAAGTTTCGTGTCGGTCCACAGTCAGTTTTGGAAGGAAGCTCCTGCGTGGGCAATCATGTTCTTGTTTAACTCTATGCGGCATCATGTCCGGCTGCTTGTCAAAGTCATACTGGTTTCCAACCTTAGCAAGTTTTTGGAGGAATTTTGAAAGTCTAGTAGGTGCTGCCCCTGCGTGGGAGCTTTTTGTTTCTAAGTTAAGATATCCATGGTGCCAATGCTAGCCCTGGATGGACTGTCTTACTGATTGTAAATTTCACCTGTACATATAATATAATAGACTAGATAGTATTTACCGAGAAAAAAAATGTTGAATGATGGAAAATGGAAATAATAAAAATCTAGCCAACTACAAATAGTTTATAGTTTCAGGAAGCAAACATTTCGGGTAAGTGTTTGTTTAGGATGAAAATTCATGTATTATATTTATGGTTGAATTATTGTAACACAAAAATCAATGCACATCATGAATAATTTTTATGTTCTTACACTGAGAGAGTATGAGATGTTTTGGGGGTGAGAAGGAGAGATAAGGGGAGATAAAGATATAGATAGAGGGGGGAGAGAGGGAAGAAGAGAGAGCTAGAGAAAGTGAGGGAGGAAGAGAGATAGATATGGAGTGAGAAAGGGAGGAGAGAGTGAGCAAAGGGGAAGGGAAAGAGAGATAGAGAGATATGGAGAGAGTGTGTGTATGTTTGGTGGGTGACTCGATAGAGAGAATAAGAAGGAGAGACAATGGGAGATAGAGATATAGATGGAGGGGAAAAAGATGTGCTTACACTGAAATCAATGTTCACTATTAATCTAATGTAACAACTTTGGTGAAAATTCCATGTGGTAAAAATTAATAAAGGAAAAATAAGACCATGGTTAAGGGACACTTATTCGAAGTTGAATGTTGGGGAAAGATATCTTAGTGGGCATCACTGGATGCGTTTATGGCTAAAGGAAATTGGAAAATGCATTAAAAAGGAAAAAGGCATTTTGGGCACATTTATTTATAAAAATAAAGGAAAATAGGAGAAAAGGGAGGTGAAAGGTCACAAGTTGCATGTGAGAAAATTGAAGGAAAGTAATGGGAAAATTAAGAAAATAGAGGCCTAATTGATAAGTAGGCTTATGAGGATCAATTTATAACCTTTTGTCAATTCATTTTTGGAGCTCTCTCATTATTCTCTCTCTCTCTCTCTCTCTCTCACACACACACTCTTGGACACTTAGCATTTCTGGAGCATTCTAACCTTGGAGCAAGGAAGGAAAAGAAAGCAAATGAAGTGGAGGAAAGAAAGGATTAAATAAAGAATAGAAGGATGAAGTAACCTCAACATGAATACTTGTAGGTAAAAGATTGCATGTGTAATTTCCTAGCTAGTTTTGACAAGCATGGCTTTGCATGTTTGTGTATGGTTATCTTTCTATCGGTTGCGTGGTTTTTCCGGGTTATGACAATGGTTTTTAGCCTAGCCTTGCCTTTTCCGGATAGCCATGTTGTGATGGGATTTTTTTTCTTGGTTTTGAGCTTTGAAATTTCTGGATGGTTTGAGAATCTGGGGTGGAGGTGGTCTTAGGAAATTAACAAAGGCCTAGGAGGCCTAGTTATCTGATGTGGATTGCGGTAAATCCTGAGAGACTAGTGTCTCGGTTTAGGGCCTAGTGATTTGGCGTGGATTTCAATAAAGCCTGAGAGACAAGGAGACGAAAAATTCCTCAAGGGCAGTGATGGAGTCTGGAGGCATTCCCGACTCGATTTGGTTTTGTGATCTCGGTGCCAGTTTTGGTGAGATCATGGTTTGGTGAGGGTGGAGGTGGTTTAACCTAAGGATTCCCTTGTTTTTTTTATATTGGTTCATCCATGAGATCCCACATTCATGCTTAAAATATGGCACAGGGGTGATTGGCTGAAAGAAATATTTGGTTCAACCATGTCTATGGTTGGGTGGTATGTGGAAGTCCTGAACCTAGTTGAATTTACCTATGTTTAATAAAAGCTAAGTTCTCTTTCTTTTGTACTCGTTAATATGTGGATTTAATGGTTGTTATCTCACTATTATTTTCATGGTTTAATGTTGGTTATAAGCATGGTTATATGACTGTTTACTATCATGGTTATTTCATGTATTTACTTGTAACTAAAAGGATAATGGATGTAAGACCTAATTGATATCAAAACAATTAAGAGAAGAGGGTGGTGATCCTTCTTTTAAAGTATCATATGATTTATCAGTCATTTATGCTCTGTATTGTATTCATTTCCTGTATATTTCATTGTTGCCAAGTGTTTGAAAAAATGTCAGCCCTAGTTGGGGATGGTCAGGCTTAAACCTGGAGTCAGTTTATGATTTTGTAACACTTGTTATTATGTAAATCATGGATTCTGGAAGTGTCATTGAATTCTGGGTAGTGATCTGAGCTCTGGGCCACAAAAAGTGGCTTAAATCCCAGGGACGTTGACACAATACTGAGCAAAATAGTCCCTGGACACTGGCATGCCATGTTATGGGAGAATCTAGAGCCCTCTCGATGCTAGCATGCCCATATCATGGGAGAGTTCAAGGGTTAATTGGTCAAAAAACTTAGTGGGACTCAGGGATTGGTTACCTGAGAAGTTGGGATGGTTCCTGAGGGTCTTATTGTTGATGTGGAAGGTTTGTATGGTGTGTTTTCATCGGTTCCACTTCCTTAAGGTGACTTAGGAGGTCGAATCATATAATAGTAACATATCGTCAAAATACTAGGTGAATTAGAAGATGAACCTACAACTCCATGAAACTCATTGAAAGTTCCTTCTCAAACATACAAATAATATCCCCTATCTCTTAATGCCACTGTGGAATGCTAGCCATATGAATCTCCTTTGATGTGATCCAATGCACAAATGCAAATAATTTAGATATGGCATGTCGTGGGTCTTGGGGAAGTAATGGTTCACACACCCACGCACAAGCAGAGGATAATGACACTGCACAATAAATAATACATTATACAAAAAATAATTATAAAATATCCCATTACATAAAAATAAAAATAAAAGTATAATAAAATCATGTTTTTGACATGTACTCTTAGAAGATTCAACTAGTCATGTGATTTCAACCTTGACAAATGGTCATCCATAGTGAAGCAATGTCATAGTGAAGACCCATATAAAGAATGCACCCTCACATTCATTATAAATTCCTTTTCGAAAGAAAGATAATCTTTATTTAAAATCCATGGGGACATGACCTTCTTTAAAATACCAAGAGGGGCGAGCCTCTCCTCCAGTTTCTTGTTTTGGCCAATGTTTCTTTTTAGTTTTTGAAGAAAGAAGGTCTCTCCTAAAAACCAATGTGTCACTGTATTTCGATGATATGTGCCTCCATAAAGAAGATAAAACATATTTAAATATATGCACGGAATTTAAGTGGGAAATATTAAGATGCTCCCAATATGGGAGCTCATCAAAGACAAATTTCCTTTTCATCCCAATGGGAAATTTCTCAACATAGGTGTCGAAGAAATCTGGATCATCGAACATAAGCTCCCCAGTTGAATTGAGCAGTTTTACAAACTCATTCTCCTTCTTTATCTCATATGCTCTAATCCATCCAACTGGTGTCATTATTGAAGGCCTTTGGGTTCTCTTTGTTTTACCATTAAAAGCAGATGTTTATTTTTTGTAAGGGTGTTCTTCTAGGAGGAATACCTTGGATCAATCATACATTGGATTTTGTAGGTGGTCGGACCACCTAGCCTTCAGAGTGTAAGGACTTTGAACACCACATATCTCCACAATGGTATGATATTGTCCACTTTGGGCCTAAGCCCTCATGGATTT
>APFE030355169.1:141196-166628 GCA_000404065.3 Pinus taeda | reverse complement strand
ATATAAAATTAAATAAATCAGTTTATAGAGTCCAATGACCACCCGATTGAAGTTCACGAATTTCGGGTCTATGGACCACCCTCGTCTCTTGGCTAGTACATGCATGTTTATAAAACCCCACTTTTTTTGGGGGTGGCTGGTACAATTTTGGTCGCCAATTTCCACACATTAAGGCCATAATGCGTTGAAAAGTCGAATTAGAAAATTGCAGATTGCAGCTCCAATTGGGCTCTAAAATCACAGGACTCCAAACACGACTTCCCTGTCCACATAGAAGATGGTGCTCTCATGATATTCCCAACATTAACATGTGGCCTACCTAAAATCTCATACCTACTTTGATAAGATAGGCATGAAAATGCAGATCTACTTTGATGGGAAAACTTTTGAATTAATGTGAGAGGTGGTAAATCTATGGAGTGCTATGTCTCTTCTTGTCATAATATATGATTATACAAAAAATTAGTCAAAGGATAATAGCTTGATAATAGTTTGAGAGAAAGGATAATAGCTTGATAATAGTTTGAGGGATTGTTAGTTGGTTTAATTTTTTATAATTAGGTTTTTATTTTCTAGAAATATGAGTGTATATTTAAATTTTTCCAACACTTTGAAAAAATTGAATGTCTGGAAGATTTTGAAAATTTGAATGTCTTAATAGTGTTTTTGAAGTTACCCATTCATTTACCATTTAAAAAATATGTTTATATAAACCATTATAATAGAAATATAAACGATAATACAAATAAATAAATTATTTTTATTTATTTATTTTGTAAATTTACAAAAATATTTAAACAAATTAATTAAGTCTATAAGTATGTTATTTTTGGAACATAATTTTCAGAGTTTCACTTTAATTTATAGATAATTATTAGGTAGATAGTAAAGAACCTTCACCAAATATTCTAGAATATTTTTTGTAGTAGTGAGATATCAAAGATTGAGATTGATCTCAAAAGTAGCTATTCCCTTTCTACCTTCTTTAATCTATGTTTTTTTAAGTAATGACCCAATGAATAAGTAGCTGTGACGCCTTGTATTTTCCAAGGATGGAGTGAAAACTCCCTATGGGTGCCTAATCTTTGAGACTAATCAATACAGGGTAAAGCATGCCTCCAAAGACTTGAACCTTGGTGGGTACGGTGTTAGTAAACCATGGTATTGGCCCACAATATTGTGATCAATATAGATCCATATTAACCATATCTATATGGAGTCCCAAGAGAGATCAAATGTCTTAAGATGCAAACATCTTTTGAGTGAGAAAGCTTCCTATCTTTCTCGAAGCCTTTGCAAGTTGTCCTGTGCTTGCTGCTATTGCATTAGCTAACCTACTATTATAGTCTTCGACCTCAGATTGTGCAGAGTTTTCATCTCCAGGTAGTTATTTTAATAGCTATAATATTGGAACGTGTGTTTTTTCTTTCTTTATAAAAGATTCGTCAAATATTCCAAGTCTATAAACTTAGTATCTATTGTCAATTGAGTATATCCCAAGTGGATCCCAGATAGTTAGACCCACTTGCTTGGTCATTTTAGAGAATGATCTTTCCATTTTGTGTAAATTTTCCTAATAATCAGAACATTATCAACCCATATTCAACATGAACATCTCTAACACAATTTTTATCAAAATTATTACATTTGCTTTGGTATAATACTTGCAATTATTGCATTACCTAACATACTATTGTAATAGACCGTGCAAAGTGTGTATCTAGAGGTAGTTATTTGAATAGCCATACTACTGTTGGAATGTCTGCCCTTTCTTTCTTCTATTATAAAAACTCTCCACATTCCAACAATCTCTCCACATTTCGATAGAGAAGAAGTTGAGGCCACGACGAATCAAAGGATCAACCACATTAATTAATAAATGGTTACATTGAAATAAAACCAAGTTATTTGGTTTCAATAAGGTATAAGGTTAATGACACCTGGATAAATACATTATATTTAAATTTAATTGGTTATTTTTGGGTGTGAAATTGAAAATTCTTTTAAATATTTTCTATATTTTCTAGATAAATCTTGTCCACTCATTTATTTCAAAATCAAAATTCATCAAACCCACTTTCAATATAAACCATACTTAAGATGTAAAATATTGACTAAATTAATAATCTAAATCATAAGCAACTTTAAGTAACAACATACAAATATACCATACTAAATTGACCATGATATCTACTCTAATAAATTTAAAATGAGAGTGATATAAAAACTGTGTATGGATTTTTAAACTTATCTAGCTTTACAAGGTGAACACATTTTGTAATTAGATAAATTGTTCATCTTCCAATATTAAAACTATTAAAATTAACCAAAACAAGCACAACCTAATTTAAAAATAAATAAATAAATTATGATATATATAGTTGCAGAATTACATCCAAGTAACAAAATTTTGTAAGTCGCTTAATTTGATTTCATCTATGGAGGTGACTTCGGCATTCAGAAAAAGTATTGACCACCGCATGACTTGGAGGGATATTGAAAGAGAGTGGAAGCATCATAGACCTGTTTAGTTTCATTTTTACCAAGCCAGTGAACCCAGTGAATGAAGCAGTCTGGAAGCCTCTAGACATGTTTAATTGGAGTGTAGACAAGTTTAATTTTATTTTAACTAAATTAGTGAACTTTGTTATGTGTTTTTATAGAGCCAAATATTCAACTCGGGTATTATACATTAATATTGAAATTTGAATTTATGTAGGGAGGTTATCATTAAACCCTACCATTTTTAATTGGCAAATATATTTTTGAAATTACCAAAATAATATTTTTAATTTTTGAAATTACTAAAATAATATTTTTTTTTTTAATTCAGATATCAAAATATTTATGTTATATTTATTCTTACTATTTAAATTTTAATATTTATTATTATAACCCAGCAACATGCCAAGTTTATTTTATTTATTTTTAAGTTCTTTATCCTTTGTATTACAAACATTGTTCTTTGGGTGTGAGGTTCCATGGAGTCCTAAATATCCCAACGACCAAACTTGTTTCACAATAGTTTCTAATCAAGATTCGTTATAAATTATTTCATACAATCTTAGATACTCTTCTAGCAAACAAGGAATTATTGCTTGCAATTTTACCAAATTATTAATTAAATATTTAAGAAATTATTGATATGTTTGTTTAGAGTTTCAAGATCACAAGGGATTTGATATATATTTGTGTAGAATATTTTGTAGAGTAACCAATCCAATTTAAATGATTCAAATGTAAGATAGAAAGCCTAATTTATATGGTCTATCGAAACGAAACAATTAAACAAACAGTGAGAAAATAACAAACTAATTGATGGAAAATAATAGACTATAGATTTTCATTGTGACTCTAGGGATGGTTGTTGTTTTCACTACTTAATATTATTATAATATTATATGGGTAAATTTTCATTTCAGTTACAACATTGTCGGTTCAGTTTCAACATGAATATTTCCAGTACAATTTTTTTTATTAAAATTATTGAATTTTGTATGGTTTTAGTGTATGGTTTAGATGTACAAACAATTTATATTTAAATTTGCATCAATGATTATGATGTAGAATTTTAATAATTCAAATTTTAATTAAAAAAAATTAAAATGAAACATTTGTAATAATAAATTTGACTAATAGAATGTGTGGTAAGTTTTTACTATCTTTTTTCTCCAATCACAACAATGTCGACCAGTTCCGATTGGCTAATAGAGTACATGGTGAGTTTTTTAAGTAGGTAGGGGAAAAACAACAACACTAATATAAAAACCATGACAAAAACCTAAGTCATTCTCTATAAAATTTGAGTGGTATAATTACCTTGTTGGTGAAGATATTTTTGTTTTTACCTATGGATATATCTTAACCTCTACAGACATCTTTCGGGTTAGATATGTTTTTGTTTCGTAAGGTTATTATCATTTGGTTTTGCATAGTTGTGCCAATTCTAAATTGGCAAAGATGGATGACACATGATCTTAGAATTATTTCCATTTACATATGGAGTTTTGTGCCTTGAAAAAATATTAAAGGGAAAATGTAAAGGTTTTATTTCATAAAGAAAAAAGTTTAAAATTAGATGACATGTTATATTTTTTTTTTCTGGGCAAATGCTAAACTAATTATATTAAGAAAATAAAAGAAATATGTACAAGAGGTCGAAGCCTCTGAGAGCGAATGAACAACTCTCTGTCAAGTTTTCCCATACAAAATATGCCCTGCTGAGAGGGGAGGGTCTGATAGCAATACATAAACTGTTCAGGGCTTTTACAGACAATGACATAATTCCTATCCTCAAAATTACAATTCCAGTCTACAGATTTATACATGATGACTTGGAATTTTAACAAAGAACATAAGCATAAACGTAGAAAACAAAGCATAGGTGCCTGTTAGATAGGAGGGGACGCTGGTTTGAAGACACGCGTCAGGGCGCTTCTCCTGAACTGAGCGTTGGTGGCAAACTTAACAAAAAGCATAATCAAAACCTCTGGAAATTTGCCTTAATCCTTACCCGCCTTGCCTTCCGCCTGGTTCTCTGCCGCCTTCTGCTCTGTTGCCTGCTACTCTGCCGCCCATTCAGCTGCCTCCTGTTCTGGGTCAGGAACATAAACCACTTCCATACTAGCCGGTATGTCCTCAAGACTTTGAATTCCGGGAGGGAGAATTGGGTATAGGACACTGCCGAAGAAGCGTGCGGGTTTCTTGTCATCCTCAGGAGCCTTCTTAGCTTGGAGGTCCATCACCTTATGCTGAACCGAACTGGTAATTTCCATGTCCGTTAGACTACAAATTTCGCGGAGGGCTTTAGTCTGTTCTTCTGATGGAACGCCTGTGCTTTCCTCTTCGAGCCTGCTCTGAGAGGAAGGGAGGTAAGAACTATCTTCCTTACCGCCGCTCTGAGAGGAATTGATAGTGCTTGGCTCCTGGTCCTCTGAAATCCTCTTTCCGCTACCTTCTTCTCCGTCTTCCTCCGTAAAAACCACAGTAATTAACGTTGAGACAATCGGCTTGTTGGTGCGACGGTAGTATTTGAACTTAACTGTCTGCACCGAATTGCTAATGTCAGAGTCTGAATCATCAGAACCTGGAGAGCTGGGCGAGGCGTAAGCCAGCGGGGAGACACGCCGTGGGCTGTGGGCGCCTCTGCCACCAGGATTCCCCCTCTGACCGTGGTTCCTCCCTCGGCGTGGCAAAGCGTGGCCTCTGGGTGGCATCCTTAACCTATAATGCTTCGACAGAGTTTGCGCTGTTCGCACCTCCGATGTGAACAATAGCAGTAAGGAACCTGCCTCAATCTGCCCTCTGCCCCTGAAGCGATTCTGCCTTCTAGACCAGAGCTTGGGTTTGCGCCTGGGCTTACCCACTCCAACCCTCTCTGTCTCTGTCAACAAACCAACATTAGCGTGCAGAGCAAAGCTACAATACCACGCCTGTTCAGACAGGCCTGTCAACATTAAACCTTAACTCCCAGACATTCTATCAGCTCCTTTGTAAGTTCCTTGGTAGTTCGGTCGATGGGAATGGCATTGAATGCCATTGAATGCTCCTTTAATGGAATTCATTAAGCGCTGTCAAGTTGCCTTCGCGCAGGGGGCTCCTCATGGCAGTCACATGGCTGTCGTTAATCAAGGTGTCACCCGCATCCGGGTAAGCCTCTGCTTCTGTCTGCATATCACCTTTAAGGATCTCCTGTAAGGTTGTCCGTTTAGTGTCCAAAACAATAACCTGTAGGTTTCCTTCCTGGTGCTCCTTACCTTGCTCTACCCCTAAATTGGCTAGGAAGTCCGCTGCCTTGTTCCCTTCACGCCTGGTATGCTTAAAAGATGTGGCTTTGTTGTTCTGTAGCCAAGTCTGGAGAGATTCAAGCCTGGTGGCCATCCTCCAACTCCTACTAACTTTCTGAGCTTCTGAGCCTTGCTGTATCTTAGTGGCCATGTTAATTATGATTTGAGAGTCTCCTTCCGCTATGAGGGGAATGTATCTCTGATTTTGAGCAATTTGGAGTCCTCTCTAGAGTCCTTCCAGTTCTGCTGCATTGTTAGTATTCCATCCTATGGATCCAAAGTAAACTCGAAGCGGGATTCCCTGAGAGTTTCTTATCACTCCTCCATATCCTGTAATGCCTGGATTGCCTTTAGACGCTCCGTCAAAGTTGAGAATATATGTATTTTTAGGGGGAGGTTTCCAATTGGTGGGCGTATTTTTCTTCGTAACAGAGGTGCCTTGAGATGAGTTAGGAGGAGTTATATGGAATTGCCAATTGTTCCATATGGCCTGCTCCTGACTACTGGAAGGAAAATCCTTCTGGGACCAGCCTTTAGTCGAGAGGGTTTCCTGAAGGTTCTTATGGATGATTGTCCATACTTGCTCCAGATCCATAGCCTGATTTTTAAATATTCTCCGATTTCTTTCTTTCCAGATGTTCCACATTACTGTGCCTGGGATGATTTGCCAGAGAGTATTGAGTATATTACACTGATAGGGCTGCTGTGGCCAGGATCGAAGGGTGTTGTTTATGTCACCCAGGACTCTTCCTTCCTTCTGGCACCGAAAAGAAACTTTCTCCCATATTCTGCGACTAAGGGGACATAGTTGCATAAGATGTGCTGCTGATTCTTCCTCCATTTTGCAATTAAGGCATATTGAAGGTCCTGCAAATTTCCTTTTTCTAAGATTATCCCAAGTAAGAATTCTATTATGGGTCAGCAGCCATAGAAATGTGGATATCTTCGGCCATATGGGAGGTCTCCAAATTCTCTCCCATATTTTATCTTTGATGTAGTGTCCTTTTATGATGATATGGTATGCTTCTGTGGATGTGAAAGTTCCTTTCTCTGCATGTCCCCATCTTAGTGTATCTTGGCCGACCTCCTTGACTATTTTCCTCTTTTTTAGCTCCTCTGCTAGAGCTGTTTGAACCGCCTCTGGACCGTGGGGTAAGATGTCGCTGGCTTCCTTCCATTCGCGGTGGTCTGAGGTATTATTAGTTGTCCAGAATTGATTGATCTTTCCCTGTTGAATGAGATCCTGATTGGGGATGTCTTGAATGATATTGTTTATTCTCGGAAGTTGCTGCCATGAGTCTGTCCAGAAGTGAGCAGCACATCCATTCTTGACTTCCCAAAAACTATGTTTTTGTATTAAATCCCTGTTTATTAGTGCTGAATTCCAAATTGCCGAACCTTTACTGATTTCTGTCATTCTTATGCGCTCCTCCAATGGTAAGTTGTTAGCGTATTTCGCTGTCCATATTTTTGCCCATTGTGTGCCCGGATATGATAGCCATTTCCACCATATTTTTGCGCCCATGATCATATTACTATGTTCAGGATCTCGTAGGCCAATTCCTCCTCCGATTTTTGGGAGACATGCTTTCTCCCACTTTACCAGCGCCCATTTCCTATTTGGGCCAGAACTGCCCCATAGAAAATTTCTCTGTAATTTTTTGATGGCTTTTAGGACCCATTTTGGTGCAGCCAAGATGGAAAATAGGTACAGCGGCATTGATTGCAGGACCGCTTTAATGAGCACCAGCCGACTGGCCATATTTAGGGATCGATGAGTCCAGAGAGATAACTTGGCCTCCAATTTTTCAAGGAGAGAGGTCCATGAAGAGTGCTTCCTGGCATATGCGAAGAGAGGGGCCCCAAGGTATTTGGAAGGCAGCGATGCAATGGAAAAGCCAAGAATGCAGGCAATGGCTCGCTGGGTGGTTGGATGAGTATTGAAGAAGAAGATCTGGGATTTTACTTTGTTAATAAGGGCTCCCGAAGCTTTGGAGAAAAGAAGGAGCAAAGAGTTTAAAGTGTGGGCTTCTTGAACCGAGGAGTAGCCAAAAATCATGTTGTCGTCAACAAATTGCTAGTGGGAGACTGTGGGGGCTTGGTGGAGGGTGATGCCTTTAAGGTCTTGTGAGAGAATGGCATTTTTAATACATCTGCTAAGGCCTTCTGCCATTATTATGAATAGGAAAGGCGAAAAGGGGTCCCCTTGTCTGATACCTCTTGAGGAGTGGAAAGTTGAGGTTGGAATGCCATTTATGAGGATTGAGAAAAAGGTAGAAGAGATTAGGCTGCTGATCCATCGGATCCAAGCATTATCAAAACCAAAAGCTTTTAATACCTTTTGCATGTATTCCCAGCTTATACTATCAAAAGCTTTTGAGAGATCGATTTTGAGAAGCATACCTGGTTTTTTTGATTGCGTGAGGGAATGGATGATCTCATGAGAAAGGATTATCCCATCCATTATTTGACGTCCTTCAACATAGCCAGACTGTTATGGAGAGATGATGAGGGGAAGCACTGGTTTTAACCGCAGTGCCACTACCTTAGATACAATCTTGTAGATAATATTGCATAAGGCTATGGGTCTGTACTTATCAGGCGTGTTGGACTCCTCCGATTTAGGTATTAAAGTGATGAATGTAGCATTTAAGCCAGGATACATCCATCGCATGCTGCGAGATTCTTCAACCACTTGCCACACTTCCCATTTGATTAACTCCCAGAAGTATTGAAAGAAGTTTGACGTGAATCCATCAGGACCGGGTGCTTTACCTGCTTTAAGGGAATTGACCGCTGTTTCCACTTCCTGAAGGCTGATCGGCTTGAGAAGCAGGGTATTTTGCTCCTCTGTTATGAGACGCAGGATGTGCCTTGTGATGCTGTCTATGGCTTCTGCTCTATTAATGTTTGGCTCCTTACTCATTTCCTTGAAGTAGTGTATAAATTCTTGTTCAATCCCTTCCTGGGTTTCCACTTTTTCTCCCTGAGCATTGATGACTTGTGATATTTGATTTCTCATTCTCCTTTGTACAGTCGATTTGTGGAAGAACTTGGTGTTTTTCTCTCCCTCCCTAAGCCATCGGATTCTTGATTTCTGTCGCCATAGAACCTCCTCCTGTTTCTCCCTTTCTAGAAGTTTGCTTTCCATGTCTTGTTCTTTTTGTGCGAGCTCTTCTGAGCACCCCTCTGAGATTATTTGTTGTTGCGTCTTTTTGATTTCTTGAATAATTTGTTCTTTCTCTTTTAAAATGTGGCCGAATGTAGTTGTGTTCCAACGCTTGATTTCTGCTTTGAGCATCTTCAGCTTTTTTTGGAATCTTGCCATTTTGGTAGGCTCAATTGGGTTGCAATTCTGCCATGCTTTCTGGATGAATTCCTTGAATTCTGGATGAGAAAACTAGAATGCTTCAAAGCGAAATGGCCTTTTGATGCTATTTCTTGGCCGATTCCAATGCAGTTCAATGGGCCAGTGGTCAGATCCTGAAAAAGGAATAATGTGCGATGTGAATTCTCCTCCGATATTGATGGCGTTGTCAGATATGAGAAATCTATCTAGACGGGACGCAATTTGCAGAGGGGCTGCCCGTTTGTTCGTCCAGGTGAAAAGGCCATTAGCTGTGGGCACATCGATCAACCAGTTATTTTGAATGAAATCTTTGAGTAATGTACCATCTCTATTGATCCTGCTTCTACCTCCTTGTTTTTCTTCTGTTGAGGCTTTCATGTTGAGATCGCCTCCCGTAATCCATAGCGGATATTTCCTGTCAAAGTTGAGCTGTGATATATTTTCTAGGATTGTCGCTTTCTGTGGTCCATCTTGAGGGAAGTAAACATTAGTAATGTGGCCATGGATGTTTGTGCCCATAATATGAAAGTCTGCCTGTATGAAATTTTTGTTTGCATGTGTGTTGTTTAGTTGTATTTTCCCTGCATCCCAGAGGATTTCCAGTCCTCCTGAAGCTCCTTGTGCATCTACAGTTGTGACTTGTCCTCCTGGCCAAGCTGTGGCTGCGATTCTTTCCAAGATTATCGAGTTGCATTTTGTTTCCTGTAGAAACAAGATGGTTGGTTTGTCTTCCATTATCAAGTTTTTTAGGAGTTTTCCCTTCCTAGGGCTATTTAGCCCCCTAATATTCCAGGAGATCAACTTCATTTAGAAGTTTTGGGGTTGGTGTTGTAGTATTTGGTGAGTTTGGAATATCTGCCTGACTCCACCAATACTTCTCCAATCTTGATTGTTCTTTCTAGAGCTGTCTTCCTACCTCTCTTTTTGTTGTCTTTGTATACAAATTTACCATCCCATTGATTGCCTGTCTGGATCCCGAGTGAATATTTCTTTTGAGCTTTATTCAGAATTTCTACTAGATTGTCTACTTGTGTTTTAGGGATTTTGTCGAAGTTACCTGTTTTGCATGCCTGTTCCAGTCCGAGAATGTCAAGTTCCCCAATATCAATTGGTTCACTATCATCTTCCATGAACTGTGCCTCCTGTGTGCTGCCTTCTTCTTCCTTTCCCTTATCCTTGCCATAGGATGGGTTATCTATATCTATATCTGGATTGGTCCAGGTTTCTATGGCTGGCTTGTCTTTTTCTCCTTCCTGGTTCTTCGTTGATGCTCCTGGCTTGGTGGATTTGAGAGTTTTTGAGTTCGATCTGGGCTCTTCCAGTTGTTCTTCTTGCGCCAACGTCTCGAAACTGTTACTTGTGGATGGCTGAGACTTCTCTTTAGGCTCTGGCTTCCCTTTTGGAGTGGCTGTATTCTTTTTGTGTCCGCGTCTTCTGTTTGTAACTTTGGTGAACCCATCCTGAGTTTTTGGTTCTTGTTTACTTGGAGCATCAGGCTTGATGTTTAATGGGCAATCTCTGAAGAGATGTCCCAGAGTATGACATCGCCGGCAGCGGAATGGGACATGCTCATAGTCTATGACCTGGATCCAGTCATGGTCTTCATGAAATAGGTGTACTGTATCTGGAAGAGGCTGTTTCAGGTCCATATAGACACAGATCCTGGCATAAGAGGCATAGGTAGTGTATCTCACAGCCTTTGTTTCTTCAGCAACTTTGACAAAATCTCCCAGTGCTGATCCAAGGGCCTTTAACGAATATTCCCCCCAATACTCCCATGGTAGTGAGTATAAACGGATCCAGACTGGAGCATGACTTAGATCTTCCGTATCTGGGTTGAATCTAGCCTTCCATTCTCTAAGGAATAGCCCTGCCGAGTTGAAGAAGTATTGCCCTTCTTCAAATACTCTGTTTCTATCTTCCAGACAGTTAAAGATGGCTGTAAAGAAGCCTTTTGGCCCTATTAATAGGGTGATTTCTCCTTTTGGCTTCCATTTGCTGTTGATCCAGTTTCTTAGAGCCCTTTCTGTGGGCCAAAGTCCCATAAATTTGCCTATGAGGGCATGGTCTCGCATAAACTGTATACGGGCATTGATTCGATGGCTAGGTAATTCTACTTCTGGTCTATGAGCTGCAACAGGTTTGCAGGTAGAAGATCTTACTGTATTAGCTGCGTTGCTCTTTGTATTCGTCGTTTCCTCTGTTGTTGTATTATTGGCTGAGACGTCATCGGTATTGACCGCAGGTCCTTATTGGTTTCTGCCGCCGAGCGGCCCTTCGGTGCCCTCCCCCAGCGGGGAGTCCATTGGATCTTTACGCCCAGACTCCGTCCGAACTGAGCGCTGCCACTGTCAGGTCAGAGTGACACAGAACAGTGCAGCCTGCCGCCACAGGTCTGTGCAAACCCTAGCAGTATTCCGTTGCCATTATCGCCTCGCTCCCGTTCTCCTAGTTCCAGATGACATGTTATATTATGTATCGAGCTGACATCTATTAATTAAATTAATATGCTCATTGCTGCAGTAAATTATTAATACTAATTAATAATTTAAAATTAGATGACATGTTATATTATGTATCGAGTCGACATCTATTAATTAAGTTAATATGCTTATTGTCACAGTAAATTATTAATACTAATTAATAATATACTATTAATACTACCAATACTATTAATATTAATATTAATAGTATTAATAATATTGTCTTTATAGATGTTAAATTCTAATGATGTGTGATGATTTATGTATCATAGTAAGAATAAGATCGATGATGTGCAAGTTGAGGAGTGTGAAGAATAAAAAATGAATAGAAATGAACAACAAAAAGAATAGATAAAAGAACAAATTAAATGAAAAAGAACATGCCAAAGAGAAATTCAAAGAGTATATCAACAAAGAAGAGTGCAACAAAAAATAACAGAACAAGAAGAAGAAGACATGAAAGAACAGTTGAATGAAAAAAATCACATCACAGAGAATATCAAAGACCATATCGAGAAAGCACAATATAGAAAATGACAATAGAACAACAACAACAAGAGATAAAAGAACAAATTGAATGAAAAAGAGCACATCAAAGAGAATATAAAAGAGCATATGAAGAGAGGATAATGCAACAAATGACAAAGGAACAACCACAAGAAGAAATGAAAGAAATGATTGAATGGCAAAGAGCACATCAAAAAGAATATCAAAGAGAATATCAATAGAGGACAACACAACAAATGACAATGGAACAAGAAGAAGAAGAGATGAAAAAATAAATCAAACAATAAAGAGCACATCAATGAAAAAATCAAAGAGTATGTCAACAAAGAACAACACAAAAAAAGACAACAAAATAAGCATATTACCAAAAAAAACCTAGCAAAAATATAACAAGACAACAAGAAGAAGAAATGAAAGAACAATTTGAACGACAAAGAGTGCATCAAAGAGAATATCAAAAATCATATCCATAGAGGATGGTGCAAGAAATGAAAATAAAATAAAATGAAAGAATAAAGAGAATATCAAATAGCATATCGACAGAGGATGGTGCAACAAAGGACAATGAAACAACAACAAGAAGATATTAAAGAATAGATTGAATTGAAAAAAGAACATCAAAGAAAAATTCAAAGAGTATATCGAAAAAAAATCGCAACAAAATACAATAGAACAACAAGAAGAAGAGAATAAAGTAACAAATTAAACAACAAAAACATATACACTAAAAAATTAAACAAAAATTAGCATATCATAGAGAATATCAAAGATTGTATAGACAAAGGATGACATAATAAGTGATAATTAAAGAGCGTCAAGAGAAAAGAGTGAAATAAAATGCCACAAAAAATTTGTTTAAAAGATGTACAAGAAAATCCTATGAAAAAAGGTGTTTAGCCAATATATGTTCCCAAGTTCAACTTGAAATTGTTGTTGATATGAATATTGCACGTCCACTTTTTTTCCATAGGATTCTTCGATTAACTCAAATTCAAATGTTTTATGTGTGCCAAGAGTCATACTTTGGAATTCATATATTAAACACAAATATAAGTCCAATATGCATGAGATGTAAAACAAGAGGAGCTCATCACAAATATTTATCTAATAACTATACCAATTTAGGAGAACAACTTGAAGTTCTTCAAGACGTCACACAAGTTGACGTGATGTTAATAGCATGTGCAAGTCCATTTTTGCAAGTTTTGCATTGAATAGGCGGGAAATACAAATATAGAGGACATGTCACCATTAGTTTCCATAACAAGTGATGATGAGATTACCATGACATACTAAAGACTTGGATTTGACTATTCTTGTGTGAAAAAAAGGTGGAAAAGGATCAAGCTATGATTTTATTGTCATAAAAAATAAAGTATTGAATGCATTGAATTATAAGATTAAGCATGATACATATTACCATGGAGTTCAAGTTGATGATAATTCACTTAAATAGTTACTTGAAATTGTGACAGACGTATCACATTTGATTAAATCTGTTACATTATCATAGGCAAATATTGATGTTGAATGGGGTTCAAAGGATTGATGATGGATTAGATGACTTATGGATAACTTCTTTTGCAACAAATCCTCCAAATGCAACACACGAGATTAATATTATTAGATATTGGAAAAATAACCCTAATATAGAGGAACATAACCCGAATGTAGAGGAAGTGCTTAATTGGCCTAGAATTAGCTCATCTCCAATCAATGAGTATAACATTTTGGAATTATTTAATATGGAATTTCCAACATTATTCCCAAATGGTGAAGTATATTGGTTGCAACCATGAAAAATAAGTCCATCTACATGAGTGTGCAAAACATATTCTCTAATATCATGACAACAGGTTTGGAAGGAACATGTGCTTTAGATACCTTTTACTCAATGATTATCAGACATCGAGCTCACTCTTTATCTAAAATTTTTGTAAATAAGAATATGATAGATCTACCAACAATAATGGAGGAGTTAAGAGAAAATTTGCAAAATCTTCCAAGATCATGACTTGGAGAAATATTACTGCGATTTGGAATTGTACTAAGAGACACACATGCATATTAGAATAAGTATTGTGTTGATTTATCTTACTTGATTCAACAAATTGGATGTCCTACAATATTCTTTACATTAAACACAACATATATACAATGGACATATTTACATAAATTAATTTCGAGTACATCTCCTGTAGATCTGGTTGAAGGAAATCGAGATGTCAAAATGTAATTGATAATCCTCATATTATAGCACATTATATGCACTTAAGACATACAATTTTTTGAGATGATTTTTTTGAATGTTTTCATCAAGCTGCAGATTATTGGTGTCAATATGAGTGACAACATCATGGATCTTCACATGTGCATGGATTTATATTTTTAACAAATTATCCTAACATGGACACATTGAATTGAGATGATCTTATGTAAATTAGAATTGCAAAATAATATTTTTATGGTTGTGTACAAACAATGAATCCATTTGATCGACATCAAAGAAAGATTAAGGTTAGACTCAATGTTAATGATCATCATTGCGTAAAAGACACAAAAAAAATATTTCAATATGATCCTATGATTGATTTGAATAATTTCTTAATTGTGTTGAGTGTCACATCACCTGCAACGAGAGATATTTCCTTCGAAAAAAAGAAGTCAGATTGGTATGATGATATACGGCACCATGGGATCTATGTGATGAGTCAAAAAATTATGTTGATGAGAATGGAGAAAAGAAGTATGAACCAATATGAAATGATGATATATTGAATACACAAATTCATGAATTTTTGATGATGTTGTGGGCTAATATATATTTGCAACATATTCCTTTGAAATGTGTTGTTATTAATTACATAACAAAAAATGAAACAAAATTAGAAAAAGAATTAAAAGCATTCTGTGATATGTTTATATGTCTCTCTTCTATTCAAAATCCAAATGAACCGATAACACTTGCACATAAGAGTTTGTTACGTGAAACCATTGTTGATATGGATATAGGTGCATAGGAGACATGTCATTTATTTTTAAAGCTCTCTCTTTCTTAATTTAGTCATTGATTTGAGGTTCTAAATGTTGGTATGAAGGTTTTTAAACAAGTACAAGTGGATACATACAATGTTGACAATGATAATTTACTTATTGGTGCATATACCAAGCGACCTTGAGCATCTTGGATGAATAGATGTGGAAAAATCATGGTCATATGACAAATGTCGACATGAGGAAAAATAGTTACCACAAAAGAATATAGATATTGTATGTGTGTTCCCTCAATTTAAATCAATTCATAATAAATTGATAAGAAGTTTGTATATTTTTATTGGTTTAAGTTTGTATTATACAAGATATTCCATGATTTTCAGAAAGATATAAGTTAGACATCTCATGAGATAACACATAACTAGGAAACTTTTCAATACCAACCATGGCATGTAGATTGAAATCTAGTGCCTCAAGTTGAACTAGTTGAATCATACGAAGAAGAAGAAGTTTGAAATCCTTTTGCATTTTCTAAAGAAAATGTGTGGGAGATCATTTGTGCATTATATAAGAATAAGTATATAAATTACAATGAGTATAAGATGTTGATACATAGAGATCATGATCACAATCATAATTGGAACAAAAATTTTGTTCATGAAGTCACTTCTAATTGTGCTATTCATTTCATATCTGAAAAGTGAAATTTGAAATGCATTCACACTAACCAACATTGAAAGTAGTGTTCCTTTGAAATTATCAGGGTTAAGTAGAGAAATCATTTGATATTATCCTCTACCATTATAAATCGAGAGTTTATCCGCTGTGCTTGATAATCCAAGGAACTGTAGGTACAAGAATGTCTTATTCGATTAGAACTATTAAAAATTCACTTGAAGCTGACTCTTTTCTTGAGAAGAATCTGTTACCTCTTTTAGCTCCTACAAGGGTTGCAACTTTCAACATATATGTAATAGGAATTCATTTTTCACTTCAGTTTGTAATAAACTACATAAATCCTCTACAAGGATCACATTTAATTACATCTCAAGAATAATAAGGCACGTGACATATATATTGATAGATGAAATGTGTTTCAATGGTAGAAATAAATTAAAAAAATTGACTCAATATTTGACAAACTTTCCTAGAAAATGGTAACATTCCTTTTGGTGGGAGGTAAATTATATTGGTTAGTGACTTGGGATTGTTTCCACTTGCTATCGATAACACTATATATTCATGTGATGATTTTGCATGAGAATTATGTAAATGATTAAAAATGGTTGTGACCCTTGATACCGTGTTTTAACAATATTGAGAAAGCAATGAGAAAATACAATTTCATCATTTATTGATGAATGTAAGGAATGCAATATGAACTATGGAATACTGGAAATTACTTATGAAGCATACAAATACATCCTTACATATTTCCAAAATAGGTTCCTTTGAGAAGAAAATACATTTGTTTCCGACAAATGATGATGCGCACAATCATAATAAGCTTTGTTTAAGAAATCTAAAATTCCCCATTACACCCAATGTTGTTACAAGAGGAAAAAGCAACTACATGGAAATAGATGAGTATGAAATGGAACTTGAGTTACTTATTATAGTTGGAGCTCAAGTGATGCTTACATCAAACATATAAACTAATGCATGACTCATTAATGGTACTCTTGGAATTGTAGAAAAAAATGTGTATAAATGTATAGCTTCACTCCCAGAACCACCCACATATGTTTTAGTAAGAATTGATAATTATATGGGAGTACCATGGGATGAATCATTGCCTAAAAAAAGTTCTTATTACACCTATTGAAAGAGATGAAAGAAAACAACTTCCTTTAAGACTTACTTGGAGCCTAACAATCCATAACGATTGACTTTGGAGAAAGTTACAATTAATATTAGAAAGAAAGAGAGACATGGTATAACATTTACTACAATATCTCAAATTAAATATATGAATGGTCTACAATTTCAACCACTCTTTCCATACGAATGATATGAAAAGATGACAAAAGCAGTAGGAGTGACTATGAGAAAAGAAAAAGAAGAGAGATTGAGATTAATCACAATGTAAACTATTTGTAATTGACTTACATTTATCATCATTCAAGATTATAAATTTCTATCTCTAATTTGTATTTATAATTTATATTTATTGATTGTATTAAAACCAACCTAGATCAATCTTAACTCCATACCTATCAAACATTGAGAGGTATTGAATCTCTCAAGGTACAAACCTCTTTTTTGAGAGAAAAACTTGAGAAAAGGTTTGCACCTCAAGAGTTTTGAACCCTCTCGGCGCTTGATAAACCGAATTTAAGATGGATCTAGGCTAGTATATTAATAATTGAACAAATTACATGTCTCTTTTTTATTACTTCTATTAGGAAGTAATTAATTATTTTTACATTCAATTTATTTTTCTCTTTGTATATTGAAATATTTTGTTATGATCAATATTGAAATTTTCTCTCTCTCGATCTATCTCGATCTCTCTCTCTATATATATAAAACTAGGATATTCAAATAGTTTATTTAGGTTCTATATTGAAATATTTTTAAATTGTATAATAATTATACATCTTTTTTAGAATGAATACACACACATACATATGTATTTTCATGTTGGGTTGTAATATTAATAATGAATTGAGGTAAAAAAATAAACCAACTAAACATCTATATTCATTTTAGCTTTTATTATATAAACTAACCAAAAATCTATAATCATTTTTGTTTTTTATTATACCACACATGAATTTTCATTTATGCAATATTTTGTTTTTATTTAAAAAGAAAATGTGTCAATTCAAATTTTAGCACATAAGGAATTACACAAATCCTTCATAAACTGGGGATATAGAATGTGTTTCTCAGCTCAATAAATCTTATTTACAAGTTAGGAAGCTTCATGATAAGGTGGGGTGAATGTCCAAGGTTAAGAATCTTGTTACATGTCTTTTTTAATGTATATATGTTTAACTCATAGATTAATTCTTTTTATAATAAATAATAATAAATTAATAATGAAGTTATAATTTAGTAGTTTTTTTATATTTTTTTTCTTAACATATTAGCAATGAGAGATGTATCGTAAGGGATGTTTACCGACCATTTAATTTTAAATGGTTCATTGTTTGTAGTTATACTCTAATCACATTTTTAAAAAGTCATATTTACATTCTTCTATTGGTTCTTGATCATATTTCAAATATAGGTTTAATTTAACTTTAAATTTGTTTGGAATTTGTTGGTATCACAAGTTTGAGTTCCGTGAATTATATATATTATATTATTATATTATGTATATATATATATATTATTCAAGATTAATTAAATCATTTATACATTCAAAAAAAACATTTTAAACAACAAAAATTCACCATCTTATCAAAGATTGTGTTTCAATATTTTGACCAAAAATTTAGGATAATTAAAATTATCCTTTTAAAAAAATGCAAATACTTCATCACCTCAAATCAAATATCTAAAACTGATCAACTACCCTTTGCTAATCTATCACTTGATGGCAACATTAAAATTAAATCATCCACTTAGAAAATTAACTTTACAAATGTCATTCCACTTATAGGTGTTTGTCGACTTCTGCCCATATGTCAAGAGGGGACATATTAAACAATTAATTTCTCATGTACGATGGTAGCCGACCAGGAGAAATAGCCAGTTTTTTTGAATGTAAATATGGGTGAATGGATTTGTCTATCCTATTCAAAGGACAATTGCAATGGAAAGGCACTTAGCACAATGGACAAATCCTAGTAAAAGAGGCCTATCACATCATAGACCATATTGTGGATCTAGATCTAACCTTCCTTTGCCTATATAGGACATGGATACGACATGTGCCTCAGAAGATCAAATGCTTCCTTTGGTTGGTGGCTCACAATAAGATATTAACGTGGGAAAATATTACAAAGCGAGTATTTCAGGGACTGGGTCATTGCAACCTTTGCAAGGATCATGGAGAAGCAATCTCACACCTTTTTCTTCATTTCCCATTCTCCATATCGGTATGGTTATGAACGATCAAACTTATTGATTCCAAAGTTGTTCCGAAGTGGTCAAACATCACAAATTTCCTCCATATGTGGTTCACTGTCAACAAGAATCACAATTATATCCCCTTCTTTCTTCTGTGGGGCATTTCGCAGGCTCGTAACACTCTTATCTTTGAATCTGTCCAAACTAAAGTTTACATGACGTGCATCACGATTGTAAGATCCTACAAGGAATTCTTCATTGCGACTAATCAAACTCTTTGCTCTCCTCATTCCCACAAGGATCTGTAGACTATCTTCCCTATTAGTTTCTTTGATGGAGCCCACTCAATCAGATCGTGTGGCAGTGACATAGTCATATACTTGGACCCTCTTCATCATTTCATATTTTTTGGCATAGTGGTTTTAGCACAAATACTAGGGCCGAACTACTGGCACTATGGGGCATACTTCATTGTGCTAATTAGATTGACTTATCGAAAATTTCCATTTTGAGGATTCCAAGTTAGTGGTCGATCAGGTGAATGAGTGCAACAATCTACAAACATTGGTTCTTCACAATGGGTAGTAGAGGATCAATATTTTGACTCTTGCCTTTCGACAATTCTCCTTCACACATATTTTGTGAGAAAAATAGAGAAGTTGACAATCTGTCCAAGCTTGGATTCTTTTTGGTCCCAGTCTCGATCCTCCTTCAGGAATTTGACTATGATTTTCTGTTCTGATCGAGGCAAATCAACCTATGAAGGCTATGTTCTCACTTTTCTTCCTTCTTCATGATATATTTTGAGAGAATGTTCTTATTTTATTTAGTTCTCAAAGATTTTGTAATGCTTTGTTAGTTATTCTTCGGTTAAAAATTATGATCAGTCTTCTTAGAAAACATTAGTAGGGGCTATGCTGATAGCCCTCTAAGCTTCCTATGATTATTGATCTCTATGGAATCATGGCTCGCATATATAAAATGTACTTTCATCTACTATCAATGAAAGCATTTTTTTCTTTCTAGAAAAAGTAAATATGGGTGAATGCCTATTACCAAATCTATTTGCATTCATTAGCCATATGACTTGATTAATTATTAATTTTTAATCATTCCTATCCCCATACTCGACACCATTGAGATGAATATGTGAATCTCACCACAATGAAAACACAAGTGGATTCTACACCAAAACTTGAGGGAATGATCACCCTCTCTATAATTAACAACAAAATACATATGTTTTTTTTTTTTTTTCAATTGAAGAAATCATGCTTAGAGTAGTTTGTGTACATATTTCTCCCTGGGAGTGAACCACGAGACATGTGGGGACAAAACCTACCCACCTAAGCATTGGACCATAGCCACAAGACTAACAGAATATAGAAGCTTGCAACATGCTCACCATCAAATTTCCCAGTCAAATCTATAAGATCAATAATGTATATATGTTACACCCAAACCATACCAATGTCTCAAGAAAACAAATGCTCACCTAGATTAAAAAGTGTTCTTTTCACTACTATGTGGGGTTGATGATCGAAGTGATTATAAGGTTAAGTTGAGATCCATTTATCGGTAGCCTTGAGGGGTATTGTTCCATTTTAAGCTCTAAGGTTTATCTCTTCACAATTTTGTATTTGTACTTTTGGTCATATCATCTCTGTGAGATATTAGTAAGGCTAAGAAAAATATTCATCGACGGATGAAACCCCTTTCATATCATTGTACCCACATTACAATAATGTGCTTATTGTCTTTATTAATATTGATCAAATCAATTTTGAGTGTTGGGATTGGCTATTCGCTATGAAAGAATGGTAAGACATAATTTTTTTTGATAAAAGGTGTTAGTTATTAATATTTCATGGGAAATAAGATATTCCTAGTTTTGCTCGTCTTGCTACCTAGATCGTCGTTATTTATGATCAGGGAAAATTTTAATGACGGAAAATTATATTGAAGTTTAAAAACATTTGCGAATCTCACTAGTCCCTAATATGCAAAACATAAAATGTTTATTGATGTATTTGTAAAATTATCCATATTTATAATGATTTTATATACACTTTCTATATAATGTTGGCGATTTTTAAGGTGAAATACTTTTATATTGTAAAAAATGGGCGAATCATTTTTATAAAAAATGGAAATTGAAAAATCTTTTTTTTGGAAAACTCATGGAAAATTAGCCCACCTGCGAATATTAGCCCCTAAAATTTTCCATGTTTATGATATTAATCAACTCTTTTATGGTTGAAAAGGTACAAATAATTTATAATTAATGATTAATACTAAAGTCCCTTTAATTCGACAACCATTAAACGGTGAGTTATCTCTTGCTATTGCTAATTCTGCCATATTTTTATCCCCATGGAGGGGTTGTTAGAGAAATAAGAAGATATAAATGCCCGTTTCACAATATATATCTACACTTTTGGAGAAAACAAGCATTTATAGGTGCAAATATATCTTGTTAATTGATTATGATGATGATGAACCTCTACTAAAAGTGTAAGATATTATTCGAAATTGTTTAAAGTTTTATTTCTATGTTAAAAGAGAATCATTCCAATATTATTATAGTTTCATTAAGTTAAAAATTAAATAAAGTTAATAGTATAACATTTTTTTTGAAATTTAGATCTAATTGTAACATAGGATGAACAATCTAAGGAAACGTTTCTGAAGAGTTATCTCTATATTTAGCTATCTTAGCATCATAAAAAAGACCAACTCTTTCATCCCACAGGATTTTGGAGACTTATCAATGCCAAGTTTTAGTATTTATCTCATGATTTTTTTTCTTACTCTATCAATACTTACTTTCTTTTTTAGATACTTTTTGATTTTGAGATTTGGGTTGATCACCTCCTTATGATATCGCAATTTCTTTTTCCTCTCTAACTCCTCATCACACCACAATTTCTCCTTAAACTTTAAACTTTAAGATAATAATATTTTAATATTCTTATTCTACAAAATGATCTTTTCCTTTATTCATCAGTGATCTAGCCAAAATTGAGCATCTATATGCCATCCTTGCTTAAGCCAAAGGTGGTTTTGGCTAGAGTTTAATACAATTTTAGGAAACACCTCATCTTCCATGTTATTCAGTTTCTTGTTATACATTAGATACTTGGTCATAGTCATGCTGTCAATAAAGGAAAATATTGCTTCCATGATGAGGATAAGACAAGGTGTATCTCCTTTAAGTTTTGAGATTATAGGTCATAAATTTCTTTTGGTTGTTGTTCTATTACCTTTGCATGACTATCTAGATATATTGCATTCCATAATCTTACATGTATACAAAATAATAAGAGGAACAAAACTCTCAAAGAGGAGTTCCCCCCCCCGGCCAATAGCCAAACCAAAGATATGTCCATTTACAATTGTTTTCAAGTTCATAATAATATTTCAATCCTCCATTAATTATTTTCTCAATCTTATAATTATAGTTGAGCTTGTGTTTGATATCAAATTCAAGATATTTGTACGAAGTCATTTCCTCCAAGTTGTTGTTGTTATATACAAAAGTATCATATGTGACCTTAACGTATTTAATTATCATGAATTTCATTTTTTCAATATTAACAATCATATCCATATTGGACCAAAATCTTGGAGTATTTTTAGTTGCTTTCCAAGATCATAAGGACTCCTTGTGAAGAGAAAAATATCTCAATACAAGAAAGAAAAATAATACCTATACCAATGAGATTTTGACAACATAACCTACTATTTCTAAATACTCTTCTAACTTATCAATGTATATGACAAAAAGTGTATGGGACAAGGGACACCAACACTTATCTAAAAAGGAACCTTTATCTATTCCAACCTCTTCAAAATATTTTTCCTAGGAATGGTGACAATTTTTTTTCTAAAGTTAATGAAAAAACATAGAAGATTAGTTTTTTTATTATGATAGTCATTCAAACTATCATTAGAGTAACAAGGTTGTTCATAGTTGAATGATATCTCCTAAACCAAGATTGGATTTTATCTCTTTTTTCGTAGCTTTCTAGCGATAGGCTAATTTTATTTTCCAAAATAATTTCAAACAACTTGGCTAAAATAAGGCTAACCATAATGGTCCTATAATTAGAGGGAATGCTTTCATCCACACTTTTGAAAATAGTTATAATGAAACTTTTCATCTAAGGTTTAGTGAAACCTTGCTTCACTACCCCATTCAAGAGCTTAAAATCCATTTTAATCCCACCCCACCCCCCCAGAGATATATAATATATATATATATATATATATATATATATATAATATATATATATATATATATATATATATATATATAATATATATATATATATATATAATATTTCTATTAATTTATGTTTATATTGATTATGATGATGATGAACCTTTACTATAAGTGTAAGATATTATTTGGAATGATTTAAAGTTTTATTTCTATGTTAAAAGAGAATCATTCCAATATTATTATATTTTTGTGAAGTTAAAAGGTTAAGAAAGTTAGTAGTGTAGAAAATATTTCGAAATTTAGATCTAATCGTAATATATGTTGAACAATCTAAGGAAAAGTGCTTTTGATCTCAACTATCTTAGTGTCACAAAAATAATTGACTCTTTCATTTGAATGTGTTTCGGGAAATTATTAATGCCAAGTTTTAATATTGAGCTCATGAGAATTTGTTCTTATTTTTACAATGCTTATTTTATTCTTTAGATACTTTGATTTTTTTTTTTTGCACGACTCTTTGAAGATATTACATTCCAAATTATTACATGCATATAAAAATAATAGGAGTAACAAGAGTCTAAAAGAGAAGTTTTTCCCCATACCCATAAATCTCTTGATTTACAATTGCTTTCAATTTCATAATAAGCTTTCCACCCTGCATTAATTATTTTGTCAATGTTATAATTCCAGTTGAGTCTGTGTTGGATATCAATTTCAAGATATTTGTAGGAAGCCACTTCCTACAAGCTATTGTTGTCATATAAAAAAGTATCACATGTGTGTTGAGTCCCAAAACTGCATCTTTCCTACACCTTTTTCTAGCTTCTTTCCATTCATCTGAACCTCCTAAATCATCAGTATCATTGCATAATAGTTTACAAAAGGGCATTTAAAGTGGTTTCTTGACTATGTGTTTGTGTTGCTATTTGAACTAGATTTTTGTTTATAAGCAGCCGAATCTTGTCACTTTCTGCAGCCAGCCCAAGTTTCCGCAGTTGTTTTGTCAAAGTCTATATTTCAGGTGTCTTCAGGTGAATCGAGCCACATGGGAAAGTTGCAACCGACGTGGACATGGACCGAGTCCTATTAGCTCAGTCGAATTCATCAGAAAAGGCCATAGTCAACGGTGGGCAAAACAATGGTCAACTCAAGAGTCCTACGGTGGTAAAACTCTGTTTTTCACCACGTGAAGCTTTGCGTGGTTGTTCCTAGATCTCGAGGGACAATTTAACACCTGTGGACTGATCCATGAACCGGATCCAACAGCCACCTTCAAAAGATTGAATCCTCACGACAGCCATAGTGCTAAATCTCGGGACGTGGTTATTTACGTGTCTTGTATCAACACCGAATGTAGGAAAACAGTTATATTATCCTCTGTTATAAATAATGCATTCTCATACGCATATTAGTTAGCTTTTTGATAATGTAATTTTGACTGTAAAGGAACCCACTGTGCCGTAACTTTATCACCGTGTTGTGACTGCATTTTAATACATGAGAAGTCTTTGTTTTTTAGCTCAATTGGTAGTTGATCGTTAACTGTCTGAGGATTGTGCAAAGGACCCCTACACAGGCCGAGGTCTTGTTTATTACTGTAGAGTTCCATGTTTCATTTCTTTATGTTCTTATGCCATAATCACTCACTTGTATATATATCACAGTTCTTAAGGTGTTAACGCTTGATAGCTGTCCATAGTTTTTCACATTTTATATATTGTTAACTGATCAGTGCTTTTGTTTCAGATCACAATAAGCAGCCTGGGCAGCACATAGTTTTCTAATGACTAATGACATGGAATCATTTTTGTCCTTCTATTGATTTTCATTTCCTTTAGTTTTTAGTTCCAGCATTGTGTTATTTATTTCAGTTTTGCTCATTTACTTTTCTGCAAGTTAGTTATCGAATTGCTCATGACATTCTCAGTTACCCCCTAAAGCCAGAGCGAGTCAAATGGTGAGGGATTGAAGTATGAAGTGTGTAGTTTGATATTAGTTTATTTTTCTGCAAGTTAGTTATTGAATTTCTCATGACATTCTCAGTTACCTCCTAAAGCCAGAGCGAGTC
>APFE030355169.1:115083-127857 GCA_000404065.3 Pinus taeda | reverse complement strand
ATCTTAAGGTGAATGGTTAAAGCATAGACATTGGACAAGTATATTTGTATACTTCTATTTTAAAATGAAACAAATCTAGGGCTAAAAGGAATGGATTGATTGCATTAGTCATCCTTCTATAACTTTCCAACATAGGCTGCAGTAAACAGATTGTAATTCTGGATAATTTTTCTAACTGCAAACAAGAACATACTTGTGTATTGGCAGGGTGGTTACGAGGTCCCTAGAAGTGATGAATTTGAATTTTTCTTGGTTTTATATATAGTATTATGTTTTTTCTCATGCTTTCTGTGAATGGCACGGGTGAATTTTATCTTACACCCACTAGATTATCGATATGTATTTTCGGTAATTTTGATTTCAAAAGATATTTTAAAGAAATGCAATGATTTCATTTGTGTATTCAATAAACACAAGATTTTATAATTGAGTAAATTATTCGCCATGCTTGGTGAGAGATTCGCCAAAAAAGTATATATACATATCATATTATTGATAAAATCGCCTTCCATTTTTCCTATATACCATGGAGATTCGCCCATTTATTATATATGTAAATTTAGGGGGGTTCTTAAAATTTTCCATGGTATACATTCCCCAAATTAGGGCATAAAACCCTAAATATTGTTCCATTCATCGTTAACACTATAACACATATAAAATCTCTCCAATATGAATGTTTCTACTTCCCGATGTGAACGCTGGTCATCACTCTTCAATGTGAATGTTGTTGGAACTGGTTGCAATGTTTCTTTATCAAAGTGGATATACTGCTCCATAGTAGTCCATTCCAAATCCAATATGGCTAGTAGGTTCTTTTTGCTCCATATAGGTATGTAGCTCCAATATTCTCTAATGAACGCTTCACAATAGAAAGTGTGCCCTTTACAACCTTAATGGTCACAGACAAAACTCCATTTTTATCCTCAGAGCACAAGTCGTGGTTTAATAAAATGATACATAATTTATACAACACAACTTCTCTCAACCATTTGGTGAAGGAAAAGATCATTAAATGACAAATAGAATTATTGCTTGATATCTATATGATACCCAGAAGTATGTTAGCACCTCAGACTTGTTTCTGGGTAGTAGGGAGAATACACTGGTATGGTTCCACATTACCTGTGCGCATAAAAGGGGTGTATTTTTTGGTGGAACAAAACAAAGGCTGCATTGGATGGTGCATGCGGGAGGTATGAGCCCACCTGTATGTCCTTGGCTTGCAACACCTCTAATCCAATTAATAACATCCAAAGAGCAATTGTTGCACCACTTCCCATGCACACCCGGCTTTTGGCCAACAAATGATTGTTCATGTTGTTGATGATGGTGTTACACTTGGCAATGCGCACGATGGAATATCCTCTTATGTGCATGCCTCTCCTTCACCTTTTTCTTCAAAAGTATGAGTAGCCAAACAATATTGTAAGTTTATGAAGGTGGAATGGATGAATATTTGCACAGACCATAGGTTGTCATGGTTGTATGCATCCTCCCAACTTCTCCTTAAAGTATAACAGTCTTCTATTGGCATTGTCAATAATATTATAACGCTCCCACAATAATAATAATGCCAATGTAACCAAAACAATTGAATAATAATAATGTGATACACCAATCATCGTTGAATAATGATGAGATACACCAATCAAATAGTATAAAAATGAATCTCTGGCCAAATCTTGAATGCTTCATATGGATCATATGGATAATGTTGATAACGAATTGATAAAATTAATAATAACACACTATAATATGTACCCATGCAGTGTATTGAAATCATATTGTGAACCTTTTCAATTAATGTGAGAGTGATCAACACTTCGATAAGACATTGAACACTACCCTTCGCACTGAGTAGTAGCAGACATCATTACCATTATTCATATGTAACAGATTGAGGGGTAACACAAATTATCACTAACAACATACTAAGAAATAATGCACCATCATATTAATCACCATAATATTAATTTCCATGCATATTATGGACGTTGGGCATTGGACCAATATATTAAAAATGCTTCTGCTGCAGCACTGCAGAATTTTAAATGTTGATTGTATTGTGCCATCTAGGTCAATCAATGCCAACGCGCTCTGCATATCATAATGTATAGTATATACAAATCAATGCAATTATGTCATTATTGGCATCCTTGTCACCTAGCCTAGAATGACTAAGTAGCATGCAATTTTAGTTTCTAACTCTTTTGCCTGGCATATGACTATCACAAAAAATATAGCGACCAATCAATCTTTGTACACAATCTTGGATGATGTAACGATTCCACCATCTTGTAACAATCGTCTAAATTGATCTGTAGGCAATTTCAACTTGCAACATTATCAAAGAATACCAATCCCAATTATTTCTATAAAAATATAGCCTACATCTCTCTTTCTTTACATTTTTCAACGTCTGAATCTGACGCAGGTTACCCCGCCAAACCCAGAATCTCTACTCTGTTATGCATACAAAAAATGCATTCCTTGTTTCATCATTTCAACAAAATCCATTCACTGGCAAATTCAATCATGCGGAAGCTTGTTCCATGATGTTGTAATCTCATGATTTATAAAAACCATGCTTGGAATTAAACCCAATCCATAACTCAATAAAAAGGTGCGGCCTGCTACCATTTCAATCTCACAACTGCTCAAATGCAATATTCATCAGCATGCAAATTCATAAGTTTTGAAGCCTTCAACTTTTCGGTCTGCTCATTTCATATGTACACAGAGTTTGATTAAAGTCGATATCAATTCATTCGACACATCTATCGACTTGACAATAGTGGATTTTGCCAACAAGGCCAGAGTGTTTCCCATTCTCCATCCGGCCTACATAACTCAAGCTTAAAATAACACAGGTACCGGGCTCATAGTTAACGTTTCAACCATATTTTATTTTGATTAAAAGAAATTCAAAGTTCCACAATCTGCTCAAACAATTTACATACCTTTCGTTTCACTGAAAGAGTGCAGACCTCCATGTTAACCCAATTTCATAGTTCTATTTACAGTGTTGCTTCTCAAACCAATTGCATTTCACTTACCATTCCGTCAAATTCAAGGATTTCTTCTATCAACCCTTCTGTTCTAAGTTTGTTTTAATAACACGATGACAATCGACCTTTGGAACCACGCCTTTCCTGATGTTGTGGATTGGCTCCACAATTTTAATTATAAACAGTTGATTTAACAATGCACCAACACACCATAATTACTCAGATTTAATTGCTTGTATCCACCACTGCAAAACAAAACTCAACGCAACCTTATATCATCCAGCTTACCACTCACTCACTTGCTCATCGACCTTTGTCAGCTATTGATTCCAGACAGCGCTTTTTACATACATTTAAAACCATTCAAGTGGGAATTTAACACGATTTTTGTATTATTTGATTTCAACGTTATTCCGTGCCCAAATTGTCATACCAATGCTACAACTATTGCAGAAATTAATACTCTACTGCTCACAAAAATATTTCTGAATCGAACCTTGTCCAATTTGAGGTATATACAGTTCCACACATCAAACAGTTTTCAACCTTACTGTTTCCCCAACAATCCATCAAAATCATAGATTCAATTACATATAAATCAAACACTCATTCACACCAAGATTCAACGCTCGATTCAAGTATTTTGTCTTCAACAGTTTTGCATTTAACTCATAAACAATGATTTCACAACACCAAATATTATAAACCCAGTACTCTCAATTTAAAACTCAGTTACAGAAAACCACTCCATAAATGTAACCACACAATTCTGAAACCACGTTGTTTTTCTTTTATTAACAAATACAAATACTTACAACGCTGGCCTTTGCCGAATATTCAACATTTAGGCCATCTACAAACTGCCCGAAGGAATCCAATCAGAAAACCTCTCAAATCTGAGCTTTCGCTCCTCTCCCTAAACCTCTATGAAGAGTCTCCTTCTTATTACAATTTTCACTATATTTTATCCACTAATTCCTCTAACAATAGATAATGTATTCTCCTATCATTAAAAATCAAACAGAAATCTTCTATTTCGTTGCTTTCAAGCACACCTAGACTAACAACTATTATCTCTACATTTAAATAAGATAATCTCTTATTTATTACAATAACAGACTATTTGAGGAATCCAACCTCCTCAGCAAATCTATTTTTGACCGACAGCTAATGAATTTCACTCTATTTTAGCCACAACATGTGACCATTTCATCACATTGCTGGCTGGGTCTAGATGCTCCTGCATCAGACTCCCAAAGTTTAAATTAACCATGGTCTCCTGATCATGCAATTCTGTTCTGTGTCCTCTTGTATCCCATACTTGGTTTGATAGTCTGTTCTTAGTTACGACTGTTGTTAACTGCTGTTGTCCTCCAGGTTTCCATATTTTGTGTTGTAGTGCTCCACTTGCTCTGCCTTCCAAGTCTGCTACAGTCTTTCTCTTGTTGCCTTTCCTTTTCTTTCTTATTGCCGTCTTTCTCTGGGATTCTTTCGTCATCAGTTTTCTGATACTTTCAATCTCTCGGTCCAATAAATCTCTCGGCTGCTGATTTCCAGCTCTCTGCTGAGCTAAGACGGCTTGCTTAGTTTGTACTGTCACTCGCTGACTTCTTGTTTCTGTTCTGACTGCCACCCGATCATCCATGCCCTCTTGTCTTCTGGAACAGAGAACTTCTTTTCCTTTCATTTGACTGCTCAACTGAGTCAAATGTTTCTCAGCACCGGCAACAATACCTGCATTCACCAATAAATTGTTAGTTTTAAAAAAAGAGGACCTTTCGGTCTCTTTTGATGCTTCAGGCATCAATCTCCCATCATTGACTTTCTGGACTTCAATAGATCTTGTTTCGAATTGTTGGCCGCTCTCGCCTTCATCCTGCTGATTCACGGTTTCCTTAATGTCCCTACAGACCCAACTTCCTTGTGGATTTTGATCTTCCATTTCACTACCAAATAACTTCTGCTCAATTCCTCTGATTTCGACATCATATCTGTCAATGTCGTTTTCTGTACCTACAATTACATCATTATTTGAAAATTTATAACATTCATTCAACTCCATAAATGTTAAAAATATTTCATTTCTATCATGCATAGTAACAGTAATTTCTCCTGGATCAAATTCAACAGGTTTTCCTCCTCCATCAGGTTCCTTTAGACACCATTCCAAAACTCAATTTCCCTCTGAAATATTTTTAGCACTTCATCACTACCTTTACTCTGGTAATCTTCCTGAGTTATCTTGGTTTCAGCATCATTACATCGAAAACTTTCATCAACAATTTCATTAAACAAATACATTTGTTTACCTTGGAATTTTTCTTGGGCGTTTCCACTTTTCTCCTGTTCCATAACAATTTTGAATTGCTGTCTTACTCCCAACAAGACTTCATTTATGATTTCTTCCTGTTGTGATAAATCATTACCTTCCTTCTTTGAAAGGAATTTTCTACCAGACTTTACCTCAAACGTTTCATTCTCCTTTGTGACAGTTCCATCCGACTGCTCACCATCTTTTGCACATTCTGCAAACATACATAAACTGTGAGAAAAATTGCAAGACTGCATAGCCTCATCTGCTTTTCTCGCCAACACATCTTCAGATGCCTCTAAACTATCCAAATAGTTCATGAGATCCTCCTCTTTGATCTCTTTACCCAGACTTTCACCCTGTTCTGGGCCACAAATTGAAACATCCATTTTTAACTCAGACTCTCTGAGTTCTCCACAACTCAACATCTGCTCGAGCTTCCTTAGCTCTTCTGCCAACTGTATGTTTATCAGCGTTTTCCTCTTTGCGTGTAGCTTCTGCCACTTCATCCTCTTTCTCATGGTCCAACCATGTGTCCGATTTTTCACATTTTCCTGCAACAAGTCCATTAACAATTCAAGGTGAATTGTTATTTCAACTTTCTCCCGCTCGTACTCTTCATCCGTCAACTGCTCACATATGCCACTTACCTTGGCATTTTCCCTCTTCCTTCCTCTGTTGAGGTCTTTTCCAGAACCTCTGAAATGATTGTCAACAGTCATCTTCTCCTCTTTTGTGAACCTCATATGTTCACCTGTGGATTTCATCCAATCCTCCCTTCTGTAATCCTTCACGCTTGCTTCTGCGCCCACAGCACATTTACCAATGCGCTCGTTAGTTTCAAATCTACACCATCTTCAGACGAGATCCCTGCTGCACTTGATGCTTTGATTCTATCCCGATTCGGGTAGGAACCCATGCAACTAGTTCATCCTCTATAATTACCATGCCATTCGAACTCAGTACTCCAGAATACTCCTCATTACCATCAACAATTCTACAATCAATTCATTGTTCCAGTAATACACGTCCCTCTTTGACAATCTATGCAGAATGCGCCTGCTTGGTCCCTGGCATAATCTGCTGACTGAGATTAGGTAATGAATTCCGCCCAATAAAATTTACATCCTCAACACTGATGAGAATGGTCTCCTCAATAAAAATTCAAACTGAAAATCGCTGATATTCGAGTTGCATCCTTCTCTGGTTCAAACCAGTGCTCGCCCCTTCTATTTCTTCACTATGCCTGTAAATCAAATTCTGTAAATAGTCTTCAAACCAGAGTTAAATATCAACTACAAAATCTCACTTATCAATATCCTCTTGATCTCGCTTCCTTCCTCAACTGCACTTGCATACCTGTGCTACCATCTTCATCAGTTTCACAATCCGACATTCATTCACCACATGCAATTAACTAAATTAAAAAAAACTTGAATCCTCTCCCAGAGCCATTCAACAAAACCTTCTGTTTTCATTCAGAAAATAAACATTCTTCAATCTCAACATAGCTAGGCTATGATACCATAAAATGACGCAGGTTACCCCGCCAAACCCAGAATCTCTACTCTGTTATGCATACAAAAAATGTATTCCTTGTTTCATCATTTCAACAAAACCCATTCGCTGGCAAATTCAATCATGCGGAAGCTTGTTCCATGATGTTGTAATCTCATGATTTATAAAAAACATGCTTGGAATTAAAACCAATCCATAACTCAATAAAAAGGTGCGGCCTGCTACCATTTCAATCTCACAACTGCTCAAATGCAATATTCATCAACATGCAAATTCATAAGTTTTGAAGCCTTCAACTTTTCAGTCTGCTCATTTCATATGTACACAGAGTTTGATTAAAGTCGATATCAATTCATTCGACACATCTATCGACTTGACAATAGTGGATTTTGCCAACAAGGCCAGAGTGTTTCCCATTCTCCATCCAGCCTACATAACTCAGGCTTAAAATAACACAGGTACCGGGCTCACAGTTAACGTTTCAACCATGTTTTATTTTGATTAAAAGAAATTCAAAGTTCCACAATCTGCTCAGACAATTTACATACCTTCCGTTTCACTGAAAGAGTGCAGACCTCCATGTTAACCCAATTTCTTAGTTCTATTTATAGTGTTGCTTCTCAAACCAATTGCATTTCACTTACCATTCCATCAAATTCAAGGATTTCTTCTATCAACCCTTCTGTTCTACGTTTGTTTTAATAACATGATGACAATCGACTTTTGGAACCACGCCTTTCCTGATGTTGTGGATTGGCTCCACGATTTTAATTATAAACAACTGATTTAACAACGCACCAACGCACCATAATTACTCATATTTAATTGCTTGTATCCACCCCTGCAAAACAAAACTCAACGCAACCTTATATCATCCAGCTTACCACTCACTCACTTGCTCATCGACCTCTATCAACTATTGATTCCAGACAGCTCTTCTTACATACATTTAAAACCATTCAAGTGGGAATTTAACACGATTTTTGTATTATTTGATTTCAACGTTATTCCGTGCCCAAATTTTCATACCAATGCTATAGCTATTGCAGAAATTAATACTCTACTGCTCATAGAAATATTTTTGAATCGAACCTTGTCCAATTTGAGGTATATACAGTTCCACACATCAAACAGTTTTCAGCCTTACTGTTTCCCCAACGATCCATCAAAATCATAGATTCAATTACATATAAATCAAACACTCATTCACACCAAGATTCAGCGCTCGATTCAAGTATTTTGTCTTCAACAGTTTTGCATTTAACTCATAAACAATGATTTCACAACACCAAATATTATAAACCTAGTACTCTCAATTTAAAACTCAGTTACAGAAAACCACTCCATAAATGTAACCACACAGTTCTGAAACCATGTTGTTTTTCTTTTATTAACAAATACAAATACTTATAGTGCTGGCCTTTGCCGAATATTCAACATTTAGGCCATCTACAAACTGCCCGAAGGCATCCAATCAGAAAACCTCTCAAATCTGAGCTTTCGCTCCTCTCCCTAAACCTCTACGAAGAGTCTCCTTCTTATTACAATTTTCACTATATTTTATCCACTAATTCCTCTAACAATAGATAATGTATTCTCCTATCATTAAAAATCAAACAGAAATCTTCTATTTCGTTGCTTTCAAGCACACCTAGACTAACAACTATTATCTCTACAATTAAATAAGATAATCTCTTATTTAGTACAATAACAGACTATTTGAGGAATCTAACCTCCTCAGTAAATCTATTTTTGACCGACAGCTAATGAATTTCACTCTATTTTAGCCACAACATGTGACCATTTCATCACATTGCTAGCTGGGTCTAGATGCTCCAGCATCATAATCCCTTTGTACCTTCTTGCACTCCTCCTTTATGTTTCTCTCTAATTCATTCCTTTGCATCTTGAATTCTTGAACAAGTTCATTATGCTCGTTTTCATATTTAGCAAGCCATTCTACATGCTCATGATCAAAATTATTAATGAAGGCCTCTCCTAAGTTTTACATGTTCTTGTTTTTCATTGTTCACAATCTCTCGTTCCTTCTCAAGGTTTTGTTTTTTAACTTTAATTCTATGTTCCTCACTTTCAGAGGACTGTCCTCGTTCTATCAAGTGAGTTAGTTTCCTTTTTCGATAAATACTCTCTCTCGACTTTGGACAACATTCAATGTTGCATTGAGGTTAGCCTTCTCATGTAAATTTGCATGATTTGTCTTTATTGTCTTCCTAGCAATCATTAAATCCTTTTCAATCTGATCAAGGGCCACCTCCCTCCGAGTAATAAGAATTCCTGATTCATCTAGAAGCCTTTTTCTTCAAATAACCTTTCTTGACCTTCTTGCAATTTTTTATTTTTATTTTTTGAAACTAGAAATTGTTTCCTCAAGCACAACACGTGCCTCTTTCATCATCATTTTTATTGATACATTATGAATATTGCCCTCTTTTTCCAAAACAATCTTTAGCATACTGTAAATCATCTTTCATGGAAGGTGCGTCACTAGTTTCAAATTCTTTCCAATAATTAGAGATATATTTGCAGTGGAGTCATTTTATTTTGTTCTTCTGGACTTTACTGGGTTGCTTCTACAAGAGTCTTTATATTCAAGTTTTCTTTGAGTTATTGTGTAGGGATTGCAGGCTTGGCCAATTTTCGGCTAGGTGAAAAGTCAATACAGAATTTTTTTTTCTTGGATGTTTCTTCCTTTGTTGCAATGCTTTAGACCCTGTACATATGCATCCCATATTGCTATGCCATCCTTCAAAATACACAATGTGCCCATGTATCGGTTCCAAAGGTAATTTTGACATCTATCCTTCACAAGAAACTTTTAATGGGACATGTTCTTAAAGACATCATTTAGGAGCTTGATTAATCTTCATCTCAACCAAAAAGCATGCCATATCATCTACTATATACTAACATTTTCCTTGTTGTATATTGATATTCAAGATTTGTGTCCCTTTCTTCATTGTAACTTTCTTGTTGAATATACTGTGCAAATAATGTTCATTCTTCTTTGTTTTTGTATTTATTTTTTCTCTCCCCCTATTGTGTTTCTTCTTTAACTTGTTATAACCAATATCCTTCATTTCTTTCATGAGAAACTCTGCCTTAGGAAATTCCAGCTTCATTTTTCTATTAAATTCTCAAGTTGTTTCGTTTTATTCTTCTTCCGTAGCTTTTTTGGCTTCCTTATGTTGTTGTCTGCATTTATTTTTGATTCACAGTCTGGACTACTTTGATTCACTTTCATCATCTCTTTGGAGTTCTTTAGGGTAAATGGTAGCATGTAGTCATTGGATTTTTGTCCAAGTTTGCTACATAAATAACACCTTATTTGACCAAGGTATGATGGAAATGGTGTGTGGCTTCTTGTGTTATTCTTTACAAATAGTTTACATTCAACAACCTTATGTCCATATCCATTTCATAGATAAAAATAACCATAAAATGATTTGTTTACCTAGAAGTAAATGTCCTATCTGATTGATTGCTTGGGGGAGCCGTCTCATTTGCTGCATATTTTGTTGATTATTCTTGGTTTGTTTGTTCTTACAACATTCTGCCACATGTCCATGTTCATGGAAAGAAAAACATGTGATGTTTTTACTAGGAGAAAAGAATCTACTTTGATATATTTCGAACTTGTTCAACTCATTTTTAGGAGAGAATGATATTCTTGCAATGAACCCTTTCTTCATCACATTAATTGGATTTTGATATTGTTGCTTGCTTTGTTTTCTTCTTTATTAGTCGTGGTGCTTGTTCCTTCTCCTATGGGTATTTTTAGGAAAGATTCATTATCATTTTTAATGTCTTCCTTTTCAGAGTTATTCATGGAAGCAACCTCCTCTTCTAGATTCTTACACAACCTGTTCTTTTCATCTAATTGTGTTCTAGCTGAAATAATCTCAGACACTAATATTTCACATTGTACCTCTTTCACCTTTCGCTGCTTATTCGTCATCCCTTCTATCCTATTTACTTCTTCAAGTTGTATCTTCAAACTAACAATTTCCTCCTTGTATGTATTCTCTCTCGCATCGCATATTTGCACCAGTTTCTTTATATCTTTGTTTTCATTCTTCAATCTTTTTATTTTAGTCAAGGCTATGTCAAGCTTGGATTGTTCTTCAACTGTCTTTTCTTCATGGAAATAAGTTCCATTCACACTAGAAGAGACCTCATTTGATTGAATACTTTCCTTTTGATAGGAATTTTTCTTTTTCCTCTTTATCTTCTCCTTCTTGACAGTGCAGCTACTAGTGTCCCTTTCATGCATGAGATGCGATCTAACCCATATTTATTTTGCAGAATTTAAGTTTATTACTGTATTAAGATCCTTATTATGAATATTATTAAACATAACACATTTTTTGTTAGCATTCCATTGTTGTTCTTATGCTGAGGAAGAGTCTTTATAGTAGCCATCACATACTAGTTTCCACTCAGCATGTCCATAAGATATCAGTTCATATTTTACCTTATCTCTCCATTCATGAAAGTTTGATTTACTAAGCACATGCACAATTTGATAGTCCATGAATCAACCATAAATACCTTCAATTCATTAGGCTTACACCAAAGGAACTTAGCTCTAATACTAATTGATGAAAACTTGACTAAATTGAGAGGGGGGGTGAATCAATTTAGTATATTTGTGTACATTACAATTATTTTTCTTAATATCATTAACTGAAACATTACATGAGAAACTTAATAAATAATGACTAACATTTTTTTTTTTTTGTAAGCTGAGGCAGTTCCATATTATTCTATTAATCCGGGTTAAAACCATTACATAGTTCTCGTGGCCTCAACCAGCCCAAAGGGAAACCGGGTCTGTTGGCCATCTAAGGTTCTTTACATCCATCCATAAACCAAAAATTTTAATTCTACTGGTCCATGCTACATAAGCCATACATCCATGCTTACTATTACATTGTCTCCTATTCATAGTAAAAGCAAAAAAGCACTAGAGCTTGCATTCTCCTGTAACATAAACTATCAATTATTTTCCAACAAAATTACATTTCTCATACCCGAACCTTTAGCTGCTTTCCTTCGCTTTCTTCTTACCATTCTCTTCTTCTGTGCCCTTGTTGCTCTTCTCCATCAGCTGCTGTAATTCGTCAAGTTTCTTGTCTTGCATCATCATTGTTATCTGGATATTCTTCAGCTCCCTTTTCAAGTTTGGAATCCCTTGAGATATTTCAGCCATTTCAACCGCCACTTGCTCCATAGTTTTGGCTAACAACCTCTTCAAAACCCAATACACATGTAATGCTTGTTTGTACAAGGTCATTCTCCCTCTTGTGTTTCCTGGGTCGGGTAGTAAATACTCCCAATCTTCCATTTCAGAACTAGATTGAGCTTGGGTTGCCTCCTCTTCCAAATGTTGGATAATTCTCCTAATATCCTTGTTGGTATTCTCACAGTATGCTTGCTCAGCATACTGTATTCTTTTCGCCAAGGATCTTTTATACTTTCTTGCTGGAGACTCCTCCTGCCTCCCACCTAGATGTCCTCTGCCTCTGCCATATCTCCCTTGCCCTCTACCTGTTCTGCCTCTTCCCCCGCGGCCGCCTCTGCACCCTCTGCCTTTTACACCTGAGGTGCTTCCCCATTCACCTTCGACATTCTGCTCTGCCTTCTCCTTATCTCTCTGCTCCCCTGCTACCGGCTCCTCGCTATCGAATGCTCTCTCATCCCCCCTAGCTCTCTTAATCTGCTTTGGAATTTTCTCCAGGTAGGAATCGAACATTTCGACATCCTCCTCCGAGTCTGTGTGGACATCCTGATATCGAAATACCTTCTCATCTTTAACAGGGTCCTTCCCCTTCTTTCCCGTCCATACGCATTCCCCAATTTCCACCTCCGTCTCTACTCTCGTTTTACTTCTGTTCATCATCCTGAGTTTCGCTT
>APFE030355169.1:10083-110083 GCA_000404065.3 Pinus taeda | reverse complement strand
CAACCTCTTCACTTCTATGAAATAAGTTGTTTCAATTTGTGACTTATTTTTTACTTCATTTTGTAAAGTTGTTTTCTCTTATTCATGATACTCAATTAATTTATTCATTTCCTCTTGAATGGGTTTTATATCTAATTTATTTTCTGTTATTTAGTGTCAAATTATTATTTAGTTTTTTTCTATCTCTTTAATATTGTCTCTCAAGATGTCATTTTATTCCACCTCTCTTTCTTGGGTTGAATGTTTCTATTTTCTCTTTTCTTGTAATTTATCCTCCATTTTTTGTAGCCAAGTCTACAATCCTATTATTTTATTTTCAAATAATCTAAATTTGTTATCGAGCATTGCCTCTAATTCTATTTGATATTTTTCTTCTACACCTTCCATTACTATATCAAAAATTTGGCATATGCCATAAAGTACTCATTGTTTAAAACAAGAAAATAAATAAAAATAGAGAAGATAAATGTATATGGTTTATAAATGGGATAATATAACCCTAACCTTGTTTAAAAACAATAAATATTAGTTTTTCATATGATACTTGGAAGAATTAAAAGGAATACAAGTATTCATTTTGATATGGCCCTTATTACAAGTGCTTTAAAGATTTTCCTACCACAATATATCACTCTAGTAACACTAGTAAATTATTCCTTGCACGATGTACCACTATGATAAATAAGTTGTAGCACAATATATCATTACAATAAATCATCCTTTAATTGATCATTATAGATGCCTCTTCTATAGACAAGTTAGCTACCCCATAGGATAAAAATCCATATATGTGTTTTTTAACAAAAAAGAATGATGACAAATAATATGTTTTTTTGCGAATCTAAAAGTTTCCATTATGCAAAAATGTTACATCAGTAAGTCCAACTTTCCAAAATCCTATTGGCCTAGTCTTACTAGATTTACGAGCCAGTAGGTAGTTATTATAACACATAACAAACTGTGAGAAAAACATAGCTAACTAGATCCGGAAAGGCACATAACACCCGAAAACCTTCAATATCATAATGCAGCTAGAAACCATTAATATTCAGAAGAATTAACTGAAGCATGGTGCTCTGATCTAGAGCCTAGTAATGACAGAGGCCTGAAGTCACAATGTAGATGATTCTCCATATTGGCTAGTCTTCCCTCAAATTGGTCCAATTTCTTTGGTATGCGCCACTTCCCCATTTGCATGCTAACCAAATGGTCTTGCATATGCCACTGATTTCTCTAGAGATTATTCATGAGGCTAATTATCACATTCTTGTCATCATGTTGATTTTGACCAAGCTGCTCCAAACGTAGAGTGATATGCCTGAATTGATTAACAATGTTGTTTGGAGAGGGGACCAACTCTTCAATGTCAGGTTTATAGGTTGGGTTAGAGTCAACAACCTCACCTTGGCTGGTCCTCCAAACTGAGTCTTCCATGTTGTCCCTTCTCGTCAATATCCCTATTAGCTCTGACCCGTTGATAAGGCATTGCAATTTGTACTGCACACCAATTGCTCCAAAAAGTAGTTAGACTACAAGCGTGCCATAGGTGCTCAAATCTCCTATAATTATCACCCACAAAACTAAGCTAGAATATCCTCCCACTCAAGTAGGTACCCTCTTTACACAAGGAAAATTTTAGAGAGTTGAGAAACCAGGCACTCATATCCCTCCAATAGAAATACACAAAGTGCTCTAGCAGAACACTAGACTACAAGGAGCGACCAAACAAGAAAGTGACCCATCACAACCTACCCAATCTACGAGCCCATGACCACAACCAGAGTAGATAGAATCTAAGAACCAAAAGTAAACATATAATTAAGATAAAAACAGATAAGCCAACAAAATACCCAACATTGAAGTTAAGATGACAAGGATCAAGCTCTTCCAAATGAAAATCCATAACGTCAAAGATAGGGCTACTCTCAATCCCCCCAGACACTGACGTAGATCCTTCCAAACCACAACCATAATATATTAGTCGACCTAGAGAGGTAGTGGGTTGACGCCTCCATCTCCACTCGAACACCTTAGGCTACAAACAAAGTAATGAAACCTCAATTAACAAAACCCCACTTAGGACAATGATGCTACCAAAATTTAAATAAAGAGCCCATGACTCCCAAATATAAAGACTAAGATTGGAAGCAATATTAATTACAAGATGATACCAAGTCGGGAGACCACCATGCCATACCTTACTCTAATCTCGAGAGCTCATATTAGAACCCCATTAACATTCAAGTGTTCATATGACCACTAATATCACTATAATTCCAGCGAAAAATGTTGTTTTGCAAGTCGCGAGTTCGTTGTATGAAGGTCCCAATTTCACTGTGACTAAGAAGGCTCACCACCACCTCGATCTCTCCTAGCACCTGAGCATGACCACCGAGTAACCAGACCCAAATTGTCAAAATAAATACCTTCCTCTATCTTCACTCCCCTCATCGTTGCGACTATCCAAACTCGCACACTGTCGAGGCCAATAACATTTTCAGGACGACAAAGTTAGTGTCTCTACCACCATGTAAACTTCAGAACTGCTTTTCTCTGAACCTCAACCATCATCCCATCAATTAACTTAAAACTTTTACACATTGAAGTTGAAATAACCCACACATGAAGTTGCATAGTAGAGATGTACCATGCTAGCCCTTCTTAATAATCAAGAAGATTAGTGAAGCGGCAAGCACCCTCATCGAGACCCACATCTTTCCATTCATTCACCCATTAGGGAATAACAAATAAAAAATTAAAAATAAATTTAAAGATAACATTATCAAAATTATAATTTTGATAATGATTATTTTGTTAAATTCCAAAGTAAAAAATCAAAAATATTTTATATAATTTTTGAAAATCCATAGAATATTAAACCTAAAAAAATGAAATTATAATTAATAAATAAATTATTTAACAATTTTTTTTTCTATTTTCCCATATAATTAGTTCTCGTTCCTTGTATAACAATAGTGAAAAACATGGTTTAGTATATTCGCTGTAACACAATGCATTTACAGGTCCCATAAGCTTATTTTCCTTGATGGAAAGTCAACATCGATATCAATAACCATATTAATAAAATATCAACCGTGATGAACCTGTAAAAAAAAAGGGAATAGTGATTTTTGTGATAAAAATTCAACATCGCTTTCAATAATTATATTAGTAATAAAATATCAACATGGATTAACCACTAAAGAGGAAATAGTGATCCGTGCTTTATAGGGAATGCCTTAAGCTGCAGGTATATCTACAATTAACATGCAAAATCGTGAGTGTTACTCTAATGAGTTTAAATGAAAGGTTGGTTTTAATTTTGTTGTTTTAAAGAAATTTAGTCACTTCTGTCCAAGTGAAAAGTAGTAAAGTTATAATTTAAGTTGTAAATTTATGCATTTTAAATTTAAAAAATTCAATTATGGTTTAAATGATAAAACAGGGTCATTTTGTTAAAAATAATAATATCAAATTTCAATTTTGTATAATGTATTATATAAATTTTAAAATATATTGAAAATTAATTTAATAGAAATTTTAATTATTACAAGAAAATGGTTTGAGATAATTTTATTTAGTACTAAATATTTTTATCATTTTAAATAATGAATGTATATGCATGCTTGAGAGTAAGGTAAAGAGAGATAAATAACTTAGAAATTTGTATAGTTAAATTTTTGGTGTTAAATTTAAAATTATAAGTTTTTTTAAATGAAAAAAACAAGAAAACAAAAAAAACATGGTAGGTATATATATATATATATAAACTAGCATTTGTATAGAAGGTGTAAAGGATAAGTCGATAGTGATTGGGGTTTTTATGACTTCTTAAAACAAAACCTAACCTCTACCAAACGATTCAGCTAACAAATACTAAATTGAAAATCATTGTTGAGAATAAGATTTGTATTTACTAATTTGAAATTCATCAAAATATGCATTGTAAATCTCTATCCATACGAGTTAAGAAAGTGAAACCTCTTGACAACCACATTGTTTTTATGCCCAATAAACCTTAACACCATTATGAGTAGTAACAAACCTTAAACCAATTTTACCAATTAAAGTAACATGTATAGCAACAACATCTTTTGTGTGAAAATAAGAATTATAACTTTTAAAGAGGGCACAAATGGTTGCTAGTTGTTACAAAATATTTAATTGTAGTTACTTTTACAAACAAAACTCAATCCCGCAAGCTAAAACTACACCTCCTGGGCTTCAATCTAGAATGTAGTTATAACATAAAGAAACATACCAAGAACTTGTTGAACAGTTAACCACAGGCTTAAGCATCTCCTAGACACGACTCTTGACATGCCCAAAAACTTTTGGCCATAGATATCTTTTGGATTATTTAGACAAGCCAATTATTAGAAAGAATGAATGATTGTACGATGTATGTCTAAGGTGAAGAAAGGTACGATGAAAAACCCTGCATCAATTGGCTTATACTAGGAAGCAACCACAACACGACATTTTTCAACTAGAACTTTTCAATACTTAAGTGAATAAAATAAACACCATAATACTGATTAACTCCAATAAAAGAGCGTCATATAAACACTATAATATTGATTAACCCCAATAAAAGAGCCTGCATAGACCAACGAAGGGCTGACTTACAAAGCAATCAGTGCATGGAAAAGAAAGCAATACAATTTATAGACCCAAATTTTGGGCCATCATTCAATTGTTGCATGAACTATGCTTTTGTAATCCATGATTAAGTCTTATATTCTCATATGCTTTGAACCATGCTAGATATCATGTGTACTGCCATGGGTACCATATAATTAACATTAATTTTAATAAAATAATTTTTCATTAAAATTTTCTCATCCTTTAAAATCACAAATCATTTGTAAAAAGAAAATGCCCATTCTTAGGTTATTTTCACTTGTATTTGGTACTACACTTTTCGAAATAAGTATCCAAAGTATCCCGTGACTACTTAGGATTGTTGCTAGATCTTATTTCGAAGGAAGAACACTCCTTTCTGAGTTAGTTTGAAGTTAAAGTAAAGGTGACCCTTAGAAGTTATTTTAAAGAAAAGTAAGAGAAATCCTCCATGGAAAGAGTATTTTTGGTTTTGAAAATAAAAGGTTAGAAGAAAGATACTTGTCTAGTGGTTTCTATTTTAAATTTATATATATATATATATATATATATATATATATATATATATATATATATATATATATATATATATAATAATTTAGCTTAAAACACTAAAGTAAAGCCCTATCAATAAACCAGAAATGCAATTTATATTTTTCTAAGCTTAAAATCGTACAAAACATAATCTTCATCAAAGTTTTACCAACAACTATGAGAAGCATTGAGGGTGCTTCAGGTTTGGGTTAATTTCTTACACACTTCCATATCATGCATGAAAAACCAAACCAAAAAAACATATATGTGTGTGTGTGTGCGTGTGACACACACACACACACACATATATGTGCGTGCACAGAGGCTGTTCAAGACATTTAATGTTATAGGTGTCCAGTGACAAAAATTCTTCGAGCGCCAACACAAGCATAAACTAGACACACTACTCTGCCAAACTTAAAAATTTTGAAGTCCAAAACACAAATGCTAATGTGGTAACTCAAGCAAGATATGCACTGACATACTAAGTATAAAATTCAATGGAAACACTATAACTCAAGCAAGATATGCACTGACATACTGAATATAAAATTCAATGAACCATTTTTCCATGCAAATTCAAAATCAATATTAATATTTCTATGCATATGTACTTAGTATGTGTAGCAGTACATACCACTTTGAAAATGTTTGAATCCAAAACACAAAGTATGACTATTGAAAAATTTGAATCGATATATAACCAAAATTGTGATGACTATCAAACATCCGATAGAGGGAGGATTTGAACCATAATAAATGGAAGTTTTGAAAGAAATTGTGTTTGAGGCAGTATCAAAGATTTAAATGAGGGTCATAACAAGAGTTCCAATGTGGTGGATCCAATATCGGATTTAAATCAAACATAAAGTGGGATCCGGTCTAGGCTTATCGGAAACTCCGAGTACATATGTTTGAAAAACCCTGATGCTTGGGTAGAGCCAATTCTGCATTTATACCAGGTCCAGGTATCCTGATTTTGGTAAGCATCAAAGATATTATACAGGGGGAAACCCAAAAACCCGATGGCCAACAGATCCGATATTAGACTTAAAATTTGGTGAAAAATGTCATCGAGTCCATCCAGAGGAGAGGTATCAGAACTTTGGTACTTATTCATGACCCATGCCATAGTCCATGCCTATTGTGACAAGGTGATCCTGTATATGTAATTGCGTAGAAAATTCATGGTCTTGTGCTACTCTCCGCACTATGCAATTTCTCCTCCACATCACGGTGCACGCAACACAGTATTGGCTACGCACTTTTGCGCATTCCTCTTCCATGCCCCCACTCGAGCAGATATTCTCCAAGTTACAATGCTCCATAAAGGGTTTGAATCATGTCTTATCTATTTACGATAAGTCTCTTCAACATCCACGTGCAAAGAACATGTAGTAGGCGAATGAATATTGGGTAAGAAATTAATTACTTGGGTTAAGATGGGTTGAGAAAATGTAAAATGAGGGTTTCACCTGACACAAGCTTCACCTTATCTGCCTGGAGATAACAAATCCTGTTAGTGCATTGGAGGAGGTCCTATATGTGGACTTTTCTACATTTTATTTCAACTACACTTTGACAAATTTGAAGACCAAAAATATAACCGGCTCTTGTAACGAGGATCCAAACTTCAACAAGTATCTGCCAATATGAAAAATCAACATTTTGAGGCTTAATAGAGTCAAAGTAGTGCTTAATAGATCCAAAGTTAATATGGATACATGTTAGGTTAACAACATCCCATAATTATGGCAGCAATTTTTAAGTCATTCATCATTTTGGACACCCAATTCAAAGGTAACATTGGCATTCCTCTAGCATTGTTCCTTCCCTTCTTGAAGACATAAACTTTGTATCATGTCTATAAAGGACTATGCATTACCTACGATCAGAAAATGTGCACCTAATTGCTGTCATTTTACAAGACACTACTACAAACCCAACTTTAGATTATGCCATTTCGAAATGTATACTCAAATCTATAGATTAAATGTCAAGCAATAAAAAATATTGCTCGAAGAATCAATTTCAAAAATTCTCAACACAGCATGGTTTTTTTCCTAACAGTAAAAAGGTTTAATATCGATTTGAAGTAAACATGATCATGATTTATCATCTGCATTTTTTTTGGTGGACATCAACACGGTACCTAACAATATGAACAACCAAAGACAAATAAAATAAAACCTGCATTTATGTTATCATTGCAAACTTGTATTTTCTAGGCACAACCCTTCATCCAAATGCACAATTGAATCAAAGAAGTTTCACCTAACATAGGAGGTGTTTTACTGTTTAAAATTTTAAACTTTTATTTGGTAGGCATAACCCTTCATCCAAATGTACAATAGTGGAATTAAACAAGTTTTTCCTAACAGAGGATGGTTTTATTGTTTCAAACTTATTTGTCTTTGGATAAACAACTTGAATGAATGCATGAGATGTAAAGAGTAGACCAGTTCGTTTGTGTAGGGTTTAGTCTCCCTCTTGTCACTGGCTCAAATCTCATGGGGATGAGTTGAGGGTGGGAGCCACTGGTAGGGGATAAAAATTTTTCCAAGGGGCATCAAGGATTAGATTGAGCCTCACACAACCCCCTGGTGACAACATGCCACAGGTAGGCAAATCATTATTCCATCTAGCACTGGAAAAAATGTGAAAAAATAATTATAAAAAGAAGAAGAGAATGATGGAATGATAAAGTAAAAATCCAGATGATGATCTCATGATGAGAAATTCATTCACTATATTATAATGATCTTGGCCTATATATTAACCTTTGAAAAAGAATTGATAGAACATGAAAATGAAAGTAGAAAATCAATATGGTATTTAATTTTTAGTAAGTTTTCTCTAATAAAATACACAGTTAGATATTGTAGTCACTGGAAACCATAATGATGGGTATTTCCATACTATACAAAATCAAATTTTAGGTATAACATGATCTATAGGGGCCTGGGAAGCCTATGTTATCCTACTCAATCTAATACCATCTTACCTCTCTTGAGAATCAACTGGCATATACACATAATACTACTCAATCCTTGATATTAATTATGAAAAATACCAAAGATTCAATGTAAGTTCTAGATATTTCAAACCTAAGTTATAGAGGTATGTTTATAATTTGTTAAGGTGAAAATATTGAACTCTTATCACCTGTAAATCTAACCTTCAAATAAATGACACACGCTCAAATATTTCCATGGGATAGTAGGTGTTAGGCCTCTGCTTGAGCTCCTGCATATATTGAATGGGTTCTTGATCATTTCCAATGGTAATCACTTTATGTCCATGCCATGGGAGAGTAGCAGTGTTAGTAAAATGCCTCCAGATTATTGTTTATACTGGATGGGTTCTTTCACTTTCCTATTCCTTGATGCTAATATCTGATATCTTCAGAAAATACAGAAGCATTAACATTTTCTATATTTTTTAGTCATATGAAGAAGACATCAGTCAAAGGTAAAACTTCAGGACAAAAGAGGTCAATGGTAATGCCTTTTTAAGGACAAAATTGATAAGAATTGGTGTCTTCAATCCAGGAAAAAGCGTCATAAATCTCCAATTAAGAGAAGATAACAAAACACCAATTTTTACATAGCAAGAATTGGTTTTCTCTAACAACTATGTGGTGATAGAAAATGAAGGATAAAGATGTAACAACTTAGTCACAATTCTAAAGAAAGGGCACAATTGCATCCAAGTTTAACACCTTTTTCATGCTACAAAGTGGAAATAATTGGCACCATCCAAGAAATTTAATAAGGTGTATAATTTTCCCACAAAGCATACCAATGAGTTTTGGCACCAAAAAAAATATACTCAAGTAACCTAAACACTTGCAAGATCAGTGATGAGTGCAATAAAGCCCCACATTAATTTTGCATTCATATATTATTGACAACATGGGTATGCCTTTTCTAGATTGGGTTTCCATGCTATTCACTATAACGGTCAAATTCTCTAAGCCTGAGACAAGGCTAGGTATAAATCACTAAAGTTTGTTATGACTGTCAAACATCCGATAGCAGGAGGATTTGAGCCATAATAAATTGAAGTTTTGAAATAAATTGGTTTCGAGGTAGTATTGAAGATTTAAACGAGGGTCATAAAAAGAGTTCTGATGTGGTGGATGCGATATCGGATTTAAATCAAACATAAAGTGGGATTGGGTCTGGGCCTATCAAAAACTCCGAGCACATCCTTTTGAAAAACCCAGATGGTTGGGCGGAGCCGATTCTACATGTAACTAGAGTGCTAAACATATCAGGCCGAGGTATCCTGACTTTGGCAAGCATTGGAGATATTACACAGGTGGAAACCCAAAAACCCGATGGCCAACAGATCCAATATTGACTTTAAATTATGGTGAAAAATGTCATCGAGTCCATCCAAAGGAGAGGTATCGAACTTTGGTACTTAGTCATGATCCTTTCCTAACCCATGTCCATTGGTGATAAGGTGCTCATATCTATGTAGTGAGGTAGAAAAATCGTGGTCTTTTGCTACTCTGCACACTTCGTAATTTCTCCTCCACATCACAGTGCACGCAACACAATCTTGGCTTCACACTTTTGGGCATCCCTCTTACATGCCCCACTCAAGAAGATATTCTCCAAGCTACAACTCTCCATAAAAGGACCAAACCACATCTTATCTATTTACCATAAGTATCTTCAAGATCCATGTGCAAAGCACCTGTAGTAGGCAAATGAATATTGGATAAGAAACCAAGTAATTTGATTAATAAATGGCTTGAGAAAATGTAAAATGAGGGCTTCACTTGGCACAAGCTTCACCTTATCCCCCTGGAGATAACAAATCCCGTTAGTGCATTGGAGAAGGTCATGTATGTGGACTTCACTACATTTTATTTCAACTACACTCCGTTGCATGTACTTTGACAAATTTGAAGACCACAAATAATATCATGACCCAACGTTACATGGCTTCGCTTCGTGTTTGCAATTCAAATATCTTTCTTGTGGCTTTATTTATATGTGTTAACAATTTCCTTTGTCTCCAATCTTACCCTAGATGAGTTTTCTATCTCATCTAATGATGTTTATTTATTTTCTCACCTTTAAAAGTTGACTTCTATTTATCTCCTTTTGAAGGCTTTCTTGGTACATGTAACTTAGTAAGGTATTTACCTCAGTCATCCAACCTAAAAGTATACTTTCTATTCTAGATTTTGTTGAAGTAAATGTAACTAGGCTAGGTCCTCATAAATGTAATTTTGATATTTTTATTTATTCAAGAAAAGAGAAATTATTTTATATGATTTGTCAATGAGTTTCTTGCTTATTGAAAATAGGTCAAGCACATTTTAAAGTGCTTCTAGATAGTCAAAGTCAAAATGTAATTATTATGAGACCCTTTGAGGGCATGTTACATCATATATGTCAACATACAAGGTCATGGGAACACCTCCAAGCATAGTCAAATCCTCTCCTAGAAACAATGAAGCCTTCAAGAAGAAAAATAATGAATAAAAGATGTATTACAACGAAACTATCAAGTCAACCTAATGGACAGTCAAGTCTGCTTGAAGAGGAGGGACATACCTCTATTTATAGAGGTTTTCCACTCCTTAAAAGGATAACGAATTCACTCTGAAATCTGCAAAAAAAAAGAGGAATAAGAAGGACGAATAAAAGCCAAATAAAAGGGTTACATGGACAAAGAGATAAGGAGGTAGAAAAATGAAGGCAAGGAGACGTTTTCTAGGGCATCAACAGCCACACATGCAAAGATAAAGGAGGATTCCTACAATAGGAAATTATAGTGACAAGCATCTTGGTTTTGGGTTAAGAGATAAGGATTGTAAGGCCTCCTCAACCAATGAAGAAGAAGGAATATACATCGAGAAGAAGGAGACTGTTTCTAGGGTTTTTGTCCACATGTGCGAAGATTTCATAAGTCAACTTTTGCGGATTTGACAACAGTTGAAGGAAGTACACTTATAGGCCTCATTTAGATATGTATCTAGGCCTACAAGGTATCCAAATGAAAGAGAAGAAGGTTCTCCCTATAACGAAGTAAAGAGGCCCCAATATTATAGGGTTTATCCTAAGAAGAAAAGAAGTCTAAGAAGCAGAAGAAGGATGAAGTGTTGAGGAGAAGAGTGACGGAAAAAAGAGGTCCATGTGCCAGAAAATATAGTGCAGAAAGAGGAAGGATTTAAATTATGCTTAGAGGATATCCTAGTCAAGAGTCTAGGGTTTGGAAGTTCTTCAAATAAGAATATTCAATAAGAGAAAAATTACCAAGGGTTTTCCTCTCAAGAGTGGAGAGGTTTTGTTCCTGGAAGAGAGCCAAACTTTTTGTTCTTGTTATTTTATTTTGGTAGAAGTTTGATGAAGTACAAACATATGCACTAATAAGAAGAAGAAGAAGCATAACCTAACAAGAAAAGTAAAAAGAATCCACAAATTGTTATCATGTAACGAAGAATCACACTACACTACTTTTCCCTAGATTCTTCAACATATTTCTCCCTCATCGTTCCTTCTGTCATTTTGACTTTTTAGAAGGTATTTTGTTTCTGTGAGAAAACATTTTTTCCCCTACATGCTAAGTCCCCATTCAAGTTTCTTTATCTCAATAATACCCTGATGAGTAAGAGTTATGAAAACTCTTTTTCCACTATACTTCTTTGTTGGTTTCAATTTCTTATCTAAATTCATAGATTATTTTCTTGTCAGTATTAAAGCTCCAAATTCTTTGCTAGCAGCTTGTATAACTTCCCATGTATATAGTGTTCTTGGAAACACCCTCCATTTCCACATCAGGAAAGACAAATCTTGCTCTTCAAAACCTCAGCTTGTATACACATCATAGTAAATATTTTCCTTGTTCCATTGTTGAGGTGCATTCTTACCTACAAGGATGTTCTCTTATACAACTTACTTGTTTTTCTTATTGTCTATCCTTTCCAATGCATTGAGTTCTCTTTGAACTTTTAGTTCACTTCCTACAACACCCTCATCACACATTGCATCTTTCAAGGTAGTCCTTTCTTCTTCAAGTTACTTAATCATTCCCCTATGGTTTAGAATTCTCATATTCTTCTTAGAACTGGTTCCCATTAGATATGAAAACGTGGTGTAGTCCTTATCAATCTTTGCATTAATCAACTATGCTTCCAAAAACCTTGATTCTTCTTCAAATTTCAACAACATTAAATTCGAATGTTGTTATGCAGATTTATCTTCATGAATCGACCCCTCATCTTTACCTTGTTTTGTAACAGCTTTCAGTAATTGTTCCTTATCTTCTTATCCCCTGTCATTGTTATTGTCACACGCCAAGTGTCTTGGTTCTTGGATCAATAGGCTGTTGTAGTGGTGCTTTGAAAATTCCAATTACTAATTGCCGATGATATTTACTTTGGATGTGTTCATAAGACATGCCTTCCTATATAACATTTTTATATAGTTGTTCACTTTCATCACGTTTATAACCTACAACCACACATAAATTATTAGCTAGAAAGCATAGTGTTCTTTAGTCTCCTATGTTGTCTCGGTCATCAAATCTTCATGATGATATGGAATTTCCAAGCAATCCATGGAATTATAAAGAAATATATTATCATCTTCTTCTCTGAGTATATGCCCTTACTCTAGTTCACAAATGCAACCTCTTTCTTCAGTCATTATCCTTTGTTTAAGGAAAACTCCTATGAGCTTCTCATTATTCACCTTTACTTGCAACATATTTCACTTCACTTTCTTTCGCAAAGTTCATCTGCATCTTTGGTATTCCTCTCCTTCCCATAGGAGCTCCATTAGTACATCCAAATGTACTTTTATCTCAGTGAGTTCTCTATCAAACTCTTCATTTATCATTCTTTTGTGGCTTGTCCCTGAACCTTTGTTATGACTATCAATAGGCATCTCCACTCTCTCTTTGTGAGCTTTCTCTTTCCCACTGTGAGTTGTAGTCAAGTCTACCTAACAAGCCTTCTCCATTGGCCTATCAACCAATACTTAACCATGCTTTCTCCTTAGCTCATCATTTCAGTATGCTAAGGTTATCTCCCTTCGAACCTTATTGAGCACTCCTTGTTGGAAATAATACTGAGAGAGGGGGGGGTGAATCAGTATTATCACATTAATAAAACTTTTTCATTTCCATAACCAGATTCATATATGCTACTTCCACAACTTCTTATGATTAAGTTAATTGATCTTCAATGAGTGCATTAGAACATTATCAACCATATTATCAGTTAACAGATGCAGTAACATAGAATAGATCATCACACATAAGGCACACACATGAACACCATGATATAAGGTGGAAACCCAATGCGGGAGAACACCACCTGCTGCAAGTCATCTCAATCTTCTTCTTAATAAGAAAATCCTTTCACAATATTTGTACTGGTGCAGTCTTATACCAGTACGGGAGCTACAACCCCCTTTGCTCGTGTACTAGCCGATCCATTTACTAGTACGCAGGCTGCTACCTGCTACAATGCTCCAAAGATTCCCCTTTGCTTTTGTACTAGCTTAAGTACTAGTACGTAGGTGCCGAACTACAATCTTCTCTCCTCCAGGTACCACGTTTCATCAATTTTCATACTAGATACACTGAAGCACAACACATAATCTGAAAGGCCACGTTTCATCCAATTTTCATACTGGACCCATAAACATCAAATGATCATCAAGTACCAGTAAGTCACCCAGATAACCAAATCCACAACAACATTAAACTAAACCCAGAACACCTTATCAACAAAAATCAGTCAACAAAAGATCTTAAGACAGATACGCAATTTCCTTTTCTCTAGCCTATGGTGTCTCTGCACTGCGCCTTCTGTGGCGCCTCTGTGGCATCTCCGCACTGCGCCTTCTGTGGCGCCTTCGCACTGCGCCTTCTGTGGTGCCTCCGCACTGCGTCTTCTGTGGCGTCTCCACATTGCGCATTCTGTGGCATCTCTTGTGGTGTCTCCGCACTGCGCCTTCTGTGGTGCCTCTGTGGCATCCCTGCACTGCGCCTTCTGTGGCGCCTCCACACTGCGGCTTCTGTGGCATCTCCTGTGGCGTCTCTACACTACGCCTTCTGTGGCGCCTTCGCACTGCGCCTTCTGTGGCATCTCCTGTGGCATCTCCGCACTGCGCCTTCTGTGGCGCCTTCACACTGCGCCTTCTGTGGCGTCTCCTGTGGCGTCTCCTCACTGCGCCTTATTTAGATCTAGACATTACTCCAAGAGATCATAGTATTTCAGATCTAGCTCTCATAAGATGTTCAACCCAAAACATGCTCAATCCAAATGATCTCCTTTGCTTTATATAGGCAAGCTCTTCCTCAAATCATGGATCATGGGGCTCAAAATTAATAATAATATAAAACAATACCATGGGCCAAAACCATAATATCACAATACCGTCGGCTAAATACCAAGGGTTAAACATAAGGAAACCCACGTGTGCGCGCTTTACTGCCTTGAAGTGTGCGTACTGGGGGTACGCACCTCAGCAGCTGCGCCTTCTGTGGCACCTCCGCACTGCGCCTTCGGTGGCGCCTCTGTGGCGTCTCCTGTGGTGCCTCTGCACTGCGCCTTCTGTGGCGCCTCTGTGGCATCTCCTGTGGCGCCTCCACACTGCGCCTTCTGTGGCGCCTCGCACCTCCGCAGCTGCGCCTTCTGTGGCGTCGCGTACCTCCGTAGCTGCGCCTTCTATGGCGCCGCGTGCCTCTTATTTTCTTCAATATTTGATAGCTGATCATCAATCTCTGCTACTGACTTGAAGTCCTGTGATCTATCACCTGAATGGGTTGCCATCAAGGACAACACTTTAGCCATAATGCCAACAATCTCCCCCTTTGGACTTGATGGCAAAGCTTACTTGTGAACTGTCATCTGATCCCTTTTTGCTGTCCGATAACCCATGCACTCTGTCACATCTGATATTTCTTCTGTAGATTCATCTGAATGTATACATGTGAGATGATCATCTATGAGAGGGTTGCCATCAAGTACAACACATGCATCATAATGCCAACAGGGATATTATGCCTATTCATGCCTCTAGCCTTCCTAACTTGGAAAGGGTAGTGATTAACAAACAAAATCTCGAATCAACCCAAGGGGAATATCCTCAACCCTCCTTGGATGTGCCACCCTTGGATTGTGTAAATTCTTGGGTTTCTAATGCTGAACTTGCCAATGAATTTTCAAACTCCTCTCCACCTCTTGACGAGTGCTTTATACCCCTTCTATGTGTTGATATTCCTTGTCAAGGAACTCCACTAGCTCATGAGACCACTCACCTTATATGTCCTCGAATCATTCCTAATAATGCTATGGTTCTAGGTGTTTCCTGGTATCATCAACCTTTATAAATTAGGCATTTTTTATTTCTATGCCATGGTACCATCATTGTGCATGATATGGTACCTCCACTCTTCCATGAGTTCATGTATGGAAAAACTTGTCCTGTGCCAGGTAGTAGGCACACTTTTACATGACCTATTAGACTGAGTTGTTCTTGTACATATTGTACATAAGAATGTGCATGAAACAAGTATTTTTCATGCCTTATTTATGCCAAATATCCAAAAAAAATAAAAATATGAAAACATCAAATGAAATATATGGTCTCATTTTTACCTCATCCATGTTTGTCTCTTTCATTATTTAACCATCAATATATCCTTTCTGGATGGTTTTCATAGGATGGGGTGGCATTTCTATTGCGGTCTCAGTTATAACTCAGGTGTGTTTCTCTTGAACCTAACGTATAGGGGTAGGTCATCTATCACCACCACCGATGCATTATTGACCATAATTGCCATCATTGTGCCTTATGTCTGACCCTATCAAGTTACAAAATTCGCCACTTTTTTCTATGCACAAAATAGCCTAGTAGTAGAGCTTACCTATACGTGGATGCCTTAGTTTAACACCTTTTTCCATATTGGTGTCCATGTAGTCATTTTTGCTCCTTTTCAGAATCCCTCCTTTTGACCCACCATGACCTAGAATTTGAGCATCATTTCCTCTTCTTTATCATATTTTTGGTCTTACCCCAAGAGGATTCCACACTTTATCCCTTGTGATTGTGAATTTTTATCAGCCTATTTTTGAACGATGAGCCTTGGTTTCTTCATTCCATCATCATCATCTGTTTGGTATGCCATTCACTTTCTCTTGGTGTTTTACCCTTTCTTGGAGGAACCACTGCGATGAGTGGTATTATTAGTTAATTTATTTACCATTTCATGTTTTGAGAAGTTCCACCATGACAGAAACTAGTTGATACCCTTTATACCACTCATTTCTCTAGGAGGATTTTATTTTAAGCTCTTCTCAGACTCCTTAATTTAAAAAATAGTGCAGAGTGAAATTGTCTCCTTCACAATAGTTAAAGTAATTGAAGGGACATCTATTCAATATAAGTTTAAACCTTTTCCAAGGTAAATAGACAAGTTAGAAAAAATGAATACTCTAGTTTATTATGAATAGAATGTTGTCCCTTGTACTGTTTTATCTCCTTTTCAAGCTTGGAGAACTAAATTTGCAAAAAAAGGAACCTATTGAGCATACTTGTCTTCTCTTTCATGCTCATTAAACCTTGAAGGAGACTAAAATGGGAAAAAGGAATAGAAAATTAATGTTTATTCATCATCAAACTGGCAAGGTCCTTCATGTCACCCTTGAACATGGTACCTGTCTGCATTATTATTTCATATTTGGGTTATAGCTTGCCTAGGAGTTGTATTATACATATGAGTTTGTATAATCCTCTTACTGGTTACTCTTCCAGTCATATGGAGCATGCTTCAATGCCTCCCACATCATTACATGATATCATGTAGTTCTCATTAGTCATGCTTTCAAGTCACTTTTTTTTTGTGCCGCTACATGTTTAAGGGAAGCCTTAAATTGTGTCCGCCATCTAGAGATGTTTGTTGACCTTTTTGAGTTGGCCATCTTTGTGTCAGTTTTATTTCATCAACTCATCACTTCATCCATACACTGCATCATCTTGATCTATTCTGTGTCAATTGATGGGGGATAGATTAATGCCCTCCTTTGATGGATCTTCTCCTGTCTACTTCAACTCATTATCTGGGAGCTTGACGTAGGAACTAGTAGTACCTTGGATCTGGTTGACCTTAGTGGCTGGATTTGTCGTGATCAAAAATTGGTTTGCATAATTCACACCTAATCAGTTGATTTCACTGGTGTTCAACATCAACTCATCTATTCACACTTAGTGGATAGTCCTGGGTACCTTGGGGTCCATCTTCCTCATTGGTGAATTCCCTCACATTTGTTACTAGTTTACCTCATTCACTTGTAGTCATATGGTTTTATCAACACATTAGGCTTATGTCAAAGACCCTAGGTTAGGTACATCTCACTCTTATATCGCACCCTTCCCAGGCTAGGTTGGATTTATGTATCATTTTTACCTTGAGGGATATTCTGGGCACTTCCTGTCTACCATTATCCATATTCCTCCTCATGTATATTATGACATAGATCCACATTGTATTTGTTAGTGGCTATTCTCTATTTGATGAGTCACATGGATCCACTGTGTATTATTCATGGTTATGTTTAGAATTTCATGTCATGGATCCATAATGTATGTTTCGACGGCCATGTTTAGTATCTCTTTATGACTGAGCATGGGTGTTCTCGCCTCGGGGATGTTATCAACACAAATGATACTTCAACATTTGGTATCTTCCAATATAAGTTCTTGGATTTGTCTCCTCCCTCCTATTTTGGTCTCTAAACTTTATTATAATGCAATTCAACCATTAGTTACTCTCTTGACCTCATACATTAGGTGAAATATGTTATCACCCTATTTTTCTCCCTATGGTTAGTCCCTTTGTGTTACTACATTGTTGACCTATTTCCTTGGCCTCTGACCACTCCTTTCTTAGTGTTATGCCATAACTGCATTCAAGGAATCTTATAAGTGATGGTTGGAAGGAAGCTTATGATCAAATTTCGAGAGTCATATGTTTTTTCTAGTGGTTTAGTTATGAGCGGTGCATGTTTCCTTGAGTCCTTATTCATTATAGTGGGTAGACTCTACTAGAATTAGGAGAGGAAAACCAAAGCTGAAGGTATTGATGTACATTTAATTTATGTTTAGTTAAGGTTCATGTTCCATTATTTTACATTCATGTTTGTAGCAATTTATATTCATATGTTTCTTGATGTTTTGAGCTAACAATCATCTGCAGAAGACTACTTTTTGTCTCTTTTTATTTGTGCTTGTGTGTGGGCTTTGGACCAATAGTGGAAGAGAGAGATCTCCAGATTGGAGAAAGAGAATTTTTCATCAAGCATAAAACCCTTCAACAACCTAAAAGGAGGTTGAGTATAAGTTTAAAACCTATAGCAATAGGAACCACATGAATGTCTACTTGCCTCACCATTTGATTGGGGGATTTTTATTCTCTTGATTTAGCCATCCTTTTTTCTTTATGGTGATCCTAATAGGGCATAGGATTATGGAGCAATGGATCCTTGTCGGTAGACTTTACCACAACTATTCATCCATGAAATACCAAGACATGTTGATAGCCATTGACTACTTCACTTGGTGTACATAGGTTTCACCTTTTAGCACCATCAAGGATTAAGTGGTCATATAATTCTTAGAGCAACAAATAATGACCATGTTTAGAATTTTCCATCTATGAAACTAAATGAAATTTCACCAGATAAAGGAATTATTATGAGACATTTTTCCATGTACTACATGCAAGGAAATGGATTGGCCAAACCGAGCAAAAAAAAATTGATCAATATTTTGAACAAACCACAGCTGATCAATAAATAAACTGGTACAATGCCCTATGGGAAAAATGAGTCACACACAAGGTATTTATAGGAAATTCCACTTACTTTATTGTATGTGGCAAGAACTCTATACTGCCACCTAAAATGTTCCTACCTTATAGTAAGATAGCCTTAGACTCCCAAGGTCAATTTTTCTTAGTCATTCAGAGAAGTATAAACACCTCGCTTAAACTTGAAGATGAATGAAATGAGGCTTAACACAATTTCACCACTCATAAATAAACAATTAAAATGTGGTTTGATAATAGAGCCATTGGTGAGAAATATTTTCAAGTAAGAGACTTAGTGCTATATTGGGACAAAACCCATGAAGAAAGAGGTAAAGACACCAAGTTCCAACCCCTATGGCCTGATCCCTACATTACTCATTAGAAAATTGGCTTAGGAACATATCGTATACAAAACCTTGAGGGAGAATTTGACCTCCTCTCACTAAATGTCCAAATTATTAAGGTATACTTTATGTAATAGAATCATATATTGTTCCATATACATAAATCATTATGATTTTCTTTTGATTTTGGTAGTATTCTTTTATATCATTTTTATATCATATTCAATTTGATTTCTTCTTAGTAAATAAATAAACCTAACATTATTCTTCATGCATTCACTGTCATGAAAATATTATCTGACCAAGATACTTCATTAGTAACTACACTCATTAGACCATGAATCCATTTGTGAGATTAAGACAAACTCACCAACATCACAAGCATTAATTCTAGAAACATATAATATCATGACTAGAACATGGGGAACACTATGAAAAATGGAAATGATGGAAAGAATCTAATCCAACAATTGATCTAGTTGAGAAGTTTCAATTTTCCTAGAATATCTCAACCATGGCTCTCACTTTCATTTAAGGGCTTAGGCTCAAGAAGTGATGCCAAGGACACATATTAATAACAATTGAACTTTGTAGTCTCTAAAGGTATTATCCTGTCTATTGTTCAAGATCCAATTATCCAATTTATAGTGAATGATCCCTCCAAAACAAAAATGAAAAGGAGAGAAAAGAGTATAATAGATGAATATCTATCAATGAAAACAAAACCTGAAGCTTAAGAATGGTTTTCTGAGTAACTCATACATACAAGCAACTTTGTCAGGGATATGGACTCTCACTGGTATTGAAGCAATGCTTGTGATTTTTGTGACTCTGTCAGGGCTATGGATGCTTGCTAGTAGCAAGGAAACACCATAAACTGATTCCTAGATTCTTGATATTTTCATCTTATAACACACTATTGTTGTGTTAGAAATATGATTAAATTGAGAATTGTGGGGTGAATCAAAATAATGAAAAATTTCAACAATTATTAACAATTTAGAGTATTCCAAACCATTCAACAATGAATCAATTAAAAAACGCATAAAAAACCATATGTACATGGGAACCCATAAAGGGATAGAACCATAAAAAACATGTTATTGTAGGCTACAACCTATGGTGACATCAACTTTTCTAGATCCAACTAGAAGTAGACAAACATATACTGAATTTACAAGCACCCGCTTGAAGGCAACACCCTCTCCTTTACTTTTACATGCACCAACATGAAGGAGGCATCGACCTATAATGTGTAGGGACCAAACTAACTTTCCTAGTAGACCCCTCTTTCATCCATTTTCAAACATAGATGCACACGCTTTCCTTCCATGTTAAACATCAGAATTATTATATTTTTATTTTAGCTCTCACTCAATTAGATATTCAACTGCATCTAAAACATGCTCAAACTATCAACATTTCAATCAATCACATATGTAGAAACTATCTTTATTCTACATTTCTTTCCTCAAGCGTGGATCTGATCAAAACGTTTTAGTTCTGCTTTGGAATCTCTTTTTTGTATTTTGTTACAATAACCATTAGGGAATTTTGAGGCGTAAAATGGGATTCCTAAGGAAAAACATAAAATAATAGTTATGAATTTATAAAATAAAACAAAGAAAACAATCCTTTTTTGTATTTTCGACTTATCTCTTTGTAGCTTTGCTCAAATTTCAAATGTGTACACTAGTTGGATACACAATTCGATTTCACATCCAATGAATACCTTGTTATAGCTCCAGATATCACTCTTGATGTCTGTGATGCTGGACTCATGGCCTAGGGCAACCCCTCCTTCCAAACCTGGTCCAAAAAATTTTAAAAACAATGTTTTACTCCCGATATGCGACATTACCCTGAGCTAAACAAGTGTGTATGTGGGTCTGTGTATACCAAACCCACGTATATGTCTTAAAACACTTTAAAAAATTAAATCTCCTTAATTTTGGTCAGAGATCATGAGTTTCACCTATTGATTACCTATTAGTGCCCGTGGCCCAACTATTCCCAACGAATTCCCAACTAAAAAACTACTTTGGGAGAAGTATAAAAGGCTTCAATGGGAAGGCCTAAAAGAAGAGAAAATAGAGAGAAAGATGGCTCTGCTGAGATTATCCCTAACTAGGTCTAAAGATCCTTGTGCTTCTAGCACTTCCCCCATTATAGGAAACCGTTGTTTCCTTGTGTTTTGATGTCTTTTTACTACTTGATATATCTTGGAGTAATTCATGGAAGGAGGTTGTTGAAGGCTTGAGACTGGACGAATCTGGAGGACGGTTCCCCTAGGGACCTGTGAAAGGACCACTTAGATGAAATCATTCCTTTATGTACTTTAGTTATCTATAATAAAAGAAACACATGTCTTGTTCCTAATATAAATCTTCTTCATGTTTATGATATCAATGTTATGATTCACATATGAATGGTTGTTTTAACTGTATAACTAACTACCTTTCAATATGCTATGAAGATGATTTCTTTATGATGTTTAGTCCATATACTATTGTGCTTTCTTGAATTGATGGTTTTGCAGGTTGAAGGACTAAAAGGGACTCCAAGAGAGTTTGGACCCTGGCTAGATCTTCTCAAATGAAGGGCCCCTAGGTGCACCTCTCGTCGTAGAGTTTGTTTATATTAGCATCATGGCTGTGTGGAACATGTGTTTTTCTTTATAGATAACCTCCGATCTACTAGGGTATCAACCCAAGACCCTAGGGGAATTTATCCCTTAACAAAATTGGCAACTCTGTTGGGGACAACAGTATTGTTGTTCCTAGTTTGGGTTTATTCAAGCCAATCAAGGCTCAGCTATTTATTTTCTTGCTGTTACTGTGTAGTCTATTCTTGTAGGAACTTGAATTGTAAGTTTGATTAGTTTCGTCAGACTATTTTTTGTTTTTCTTGTAATATTTTATATACATTGTTTTTCCAGTTTATATAAGCGTATATACGCATGTTTCCTTAAGTAAACCCGCATATACACATGCTTCCTTACGCTGAATAGTGTATACAAGTAGTTGTGCACTAACACAGTCACGTATAGCCTAAAATTTTCAAGATTTTTCAAATATTTTTGTTTCTGAAGATCTGTCTGTTGGTTTGAATCAGTCCTGAACAGTTACTTTTCTGTGTCAGTCTTTATTTTTACAGCAAGTATATGATTTCAAACTCTCTCTGATTGTGGAAAGTGTTGGTCTTATTTGTTTTGCTGCAAGCGTTATCATTTTCATTTAAGCACACAAGATTTCTTGCTAGGAATCTTAGCTGCTCTGTTTTTCTAGGGCAGAAAGGTTGATTTCAATCTTTCTACCAAATCTTGTTTTGGTGACTTTTTTGCTTGCATGTCAAAACTATATCTTTGTGACCATCTGCTTTTCTTACTTTCCGAAAGTTTTTGATTCACACTTATTTGAAAGTTGTCTTTTTGATATTTTGGTTTTTATTGCCAAGCTCTTGTTGCTGCTTTTTGATTATGAAGAGAATCTAACACATTTTTGTTGAGTTTTCACCCGTTTTGTGTTTTCAACTTACAAAGTGTTTTGTTGCCTATTATTCAATCATAAAGTTTCAGTCTTGTTTAGAGAACTTTCGAAAAGTCACTTTTGTTTTGGCTTTTGAAGAAAACTTCTTCAAAACTTGGTTTTGCTTTCTTGACCTTTGTTTTGATTTAGTTTCTTTTTTTCGAGTGAAAGTGCATTTTTGTTTGTCTTGAAACTTTCTTTTAGTGTTTAGATGAAAGTAAGCATTAGCAACTTATATTCCATCTAAACATATTAAGTGGCAAATTAAAATTGATAAACAAGTTACTTTCATTTCTTGATTTAGAGTAGTCTTAAGTTTTGCATCAGCATGTACTCATTGCATTAGGATAGATTTGTTCATATTTTTAGGACATCCATAGTTTTGTTAATTTTTGTGAGTGTGAATCTTGAGTAAAAGAAAAGAAAAGAAAAATTTATTGATTTCTTTGAAGTTCCTCTGAACCTAGTAGAAATTTCTTTCATGGAAGAAGAAAACAAGTGCATTGGCATAGAGTTTGGTTTTTATTAATTTCTTTTGCATCAAAACACCACAATTTTCATCTCCGCTTATCCCTTGACTTAAGAACAACCCATTTAAAAAAAATACCTAATTAAAATATACTAAAACTTTTTATAATTATCAAGTTAGACACACCAACAAGTTTTAGGATATTTTAGGGCCTTGGATTAGGTGAGTGGAGAGAAAACTCTCAAAGGCCATTTAAACTGTCAAAGATAGGAGTCTGAATAGTCAGTGCAAATCCAGTAACATTAGGGAGACTAGGAAAGCTTCGGATGTGGGAGTTAAAAACGAGGGTTTCTTAAGATAAGGAAGAGAGATACCCCCTCTCCTACTTGTCGGATCTTACCTCAAGACTGTTCTGCCTAGCTTCTAATAAAAGTTGGTAACCTTAGTTGCTTCTCCTAGGGATCTACATAGGTGGATGCAGAGGGGAATCCCATGGCACCTGAGGTCGACGTTGTATCATTATCAACGGTACTATAGGAGGGCACCCTTGCGAAGCTTGGGGGATTGTACTGGCGCAGGCTGCTGTTAGGAGGTCAGTGTAACTTCCTTTGTTACCTTCACTGGTAGGACTGGGCCATCATTATCCCATACTATCTTTTGAAGGCCCCTTTACTTCAATTTCTTGTATTTTGGTGTCTGGTCCTCATCACCTGGAGTGGAAATACTTGAAGGTTGTTTAAATAGCTAATATCTTTTAGGGACTTTTTAGTGTGTGCTCTGTGCTCTTAGTTGGCCTAGCTTTCATTTTTTCTTGAGTCTTTAATTAGATCTTCATAAAAAATTCAAAGTGGTTGACCGATCACCTAGACGATCTCGAAGATTTCGTGGTCTTTCACCACCAAGTTTAGAGCCTTCTCCTAGAAAGTGCAGACGTAATACTACCAGTGGGTTTCGTCCTGTGGCAGCTGATGCATCGGGGATTGATCCTCCTCTCAGGGGAATTATTGTTCAGCATAGGCTTGGTACTTCCGCCGAACAAGAGAGGAACATTCCAGTTCTTTCTCGAGTTCTCTTTCAATAAAAAAACAACATAGAGGTAGAAGAACTCCCAGAGTCACTAGCAGCTCTGAATTCTCCCCTACCTTATAACTACCCAGAAGTATTACAATTTGTTGGGACTCTGACGCATAGAGCATCAAGTCCAGGTCATATTACGCACTTACCATCAATGGCCACTAATGGAAGCATGGCTTCCACCACAAGTGCTACAACTATGCAGACTCCAACATCAATACAAGCGGGAGGAACTATTTCCATCTCCTCTGCATCTTTATTTGGGTCTTTTGCTAGCATATCCTTAGTTGGGTCTGCTTCCTTTCCTTCTATGAGTGGAAATTCCCAAGCCAATGGTTTTAGTACTAGATTCTTCCCGTTTGGCACCTATTCACAGGGTATTCCATCAATTCCATTTAGTGCCTCCACATCTGCGATGGGTGGGTTGGCTTCATTTTAGGGTTTTCCTTTTGGAAGTGGTCATATAGCACATTCCAACCCGATGATAGGATCTGTGCCTTTTTCTTCTATAGGAAAAAGCAACAATCCTTTTCAAGGTTGGACTAACCCTGCGATTAGTGGCATGGGAATAGGCAATCCATTTTTTGGTCAACAAGGGAGTAGGCCGTACTCCACTGTTACTTCGTTTCAAAGTATTCCTCCCTTAGCTTCTACTTGGAATCCTTATTTGGGGTTATCGACTCCTTATAATCCTTTAGGAGGGAGCTTCACCAGTTATGGAGGTTTTTCGGCTGGAGATGGTCAAACTTTGAGTTTTGCTGGATCACAAGGTCCACCTTTGGTTCAACTGGTTCTGCTAGTTAGTTTGGACAGCCTGGTGCCTTCCAAAATCTAGGCCAATCTTTTCATAACTTTGCGAGCTCCGCCTAGTCTGGGTGGAATCCCCAAGGTCCTCCCAGGCTTCCTTTTTTGGCAACATTAAACTTGCCAGATCTCATGAAATTAACGAATGATCCAATCAAATACAATCTGGCCTAGCCTCCGATCCCAACCAAAATCCCTTCCGCCATCCCAAAGTTAGGGGGAAAGGGTGGTGAAGACTCGAGTGACCATGTGACCACATTCCATTTGTGGTGCTCATCAAACTCCCTTATCGATGACTTGGTTAGGTTGAAATTTTTTCAATGCACCTTGACTGGCAATGCGGCCAAATGGTATATAGAGTTTCCAGGGGAAAGCTTTTCATCTTTCACTGACTTAGCTATTATTTTCTTAAATCATTTCCAGTTGCCCATCTGTTATGATGTCGGAATTGAACTTCTGGCTAGTTTTCATCAAGATACGACAACCCACATTTCCAATCACATTCAAGAATGGAGATGGAGAAAGAGGCTCATTAAAGCAAAAATTCCTCCAGAATACTATCTCGAATTGTTTTTGAAATCTTTACAACCTGAAAGCTCTAAGGATGTCTCCCTGTCTGGAGTCTATTCTGAGGAGCAAGCTATTTTTAGGGCCCAACAGTTAGAAATGATGTACTCCCAGTCTAGGATTCTACAAAAAATATTGCCAGATGCTCCTGGGACTAAGGTTGATATAGCCAAGTTGAATCCAGGTTCCCATGTGGATGGTATCGATGGAACCGTAGACACAAATGCAGTGAACTTGTTAAACGAATTGTAGCAGTTGTCTTTACAAACTGCTCCCAACAACCAGGTCACATCGTCTAACCCTTTGTCTTCCCAAACCTCTTCAGTTAATTTTATCCAATCTACCAACCCCAAGGGAAATCAAAATCCCAATGGGAAAAAGAAAGGATGAGGTAAGAAAAAGAGTGTAGATATGAAGGGTGACGCAAATAAATCTGGCAATAATGTTGATGGTGGTAGAAATGAGTTTATAAAGAAATTCAAGTTTCCGTGCAAGTTATGCAATGGATACCATTTAACTCATCTCTGCCCAAAGATTCAAGACACTCAGTGCTTGTTAGGGTAGCAAGGGACTTCTAGTTCTCAAGCTGTGTTAACCAACCCTTTTCGCCATGGGAAGCAACTGCTTGCTGGCACAAATTCAAATCTTGGTACCTCTACAGGGGGCAAATAGGAAGGGGCAAAATCATCAAATGTTTTCATGATGGGTTCTAATGTCCATGTCGCCACTCAATCATGTGATTATAGTGAAGTTGAAACTTCCAAGGACAAAAATGCTCCCAAAAGTACCGACCTTCATATTGAGTGACCCCCTATCGAGACTATACCACGGATACCAAGAGGTTCCACTAAATGTGCGACTATTAATCCAAATGCTAGGGCCGCCCAGAATTACTCCATTGTTGAGGATCTAACTCAGAGTCCATGCGCCATGTCTACTTTAGAGGTTCTCCAGTCATGTCCACATCAACGAAGTGCTTTTCTTTTAATGATAGGGGCAGTTGATCCAACTAACTCTTTAGTGCTCACTTTCAACATGTTAAATCTCAAAAACCGACTCCCTCATCATATAGCTTTTCAAATAAGGTGTACATACTGGAAAATTAACATTTTTCGTACCATTATTGGTGAAGGAGCCTCCACGTGCATCATGTTGATGTCATGCTAGAAGGCCATTCGATCGCCTTCGACTATTCCTTTACCTAACCTCTTGACTGCATTTGATGGGCATTCTCATAAGCCGCATGGGATTATCCTAGCCTTTCCCATATGTGTTGGGGGGAAGGTCATCAATATTGAAGTAGAAGTCATTGATTCTAACCTAGACTACAATCTCCCCTTAGGAAGGAACTGGGTATATGAAATGAATGTTGTTGTTTCGACTCTGTTTCATATCATTTGCTTTCCTCATGAAGGGAAATCATTAAGGTTGATCAACTGGATTATTGTCCAATTGATCCTTAAGCAACTTCAGACTCTACTATTCCTTTAGTGGGTAACCTTCGTCTGCCTACTAAGAATCTAGGAGTTGGGTTGTATTCTTCATTGATGGGTACCTTTGATTTTCCCTCTCCTATCGCTAGAATAAATGTCGTTTCATCATCTAAGGAGTATTCTCGAGAAGAGTTCTTCCGAACTCATTATTTTTCAGACCCTTGGACATTTCCTTCACCTACAACCACATTAGCTAAAGGAAACTTTGGTGGAATGGCATTCCCTATGTCTGCAGTAGAGCTTAGATATTAGTCTATCGTCAACTTTGCAAACAACCACTCTACTCCTTTCTCTGAGGAGGATCTAGATGGTGATGTGGCCCTGGCCTGGACCCTTGACTCTACCTCTACGATGGACTTCTTAGATATGGTTATACCTTCCAAAGAAGCAATCCTAGAAGTAATGATGGGTATAGATCAACTTTGGGAAGACTTACACCATCGTTCATATCTTCTTCCTCCGTTGCAGGAAGTAGAATCTAGGTTCTCTGAGCTCTTTACTAGTGATGTTTGTACGGTATCAAATCCTTTGGCTCCAGCAGACATTTGTGCCAAAGATAATATGTCGATGATTTCAAAAACGATATCTATAAACATCTCTAGGAACCCTAACATGATCGAGAATCTCTTCATCAGAGTCAATGTTCCCTTGAAGAAATTCAAATTTACACCAACCTTTTTAAGTAATTTCGAGATGTATTTGCTTGGTCTTATGATGAAATGTCTGGCATCGATCCTTCTATAGTTCAACATGAGATCAAGACATGTGAAAACACCAACCTAGTTCGTCAAAGGCTTTGACCGGTTAATCCTAGGAAAGCAACAACCATTAAAGCTGAAGTAGCTGCTCAAGGCAGGTTTCATATACCCTATTCCTCTTATTGATTGGGTTTCTAATCCAGTCCCTGTGGATAAAAAGCAAGAAAAAATCCGAGTATTCATTGACTTTAGAGACCTAAACAAGGCTTGTCCCAAAGATAATTACCCCATGCCATTCATTGATCAGATTACTGATGAGTGTGCCGGTAATGAGATTTTCTCCTTCATGGACGGTTTTCCTGATTATAATCAAATCTCTATCCGTCCTAAAGATTAATATAAGACGACTTTTATATGTCCCTGGGGTACCTTTGCATATAGAAAGATGCCTTTTTGTCTTAAAAATGTTCTAGCAATTTTCCAGTGGGCCATGGCATATGCTTTACATGACATTAAACATATCATCGAAGCATACTTGGAGGATCTAGCTGCTCATTCTTGAAAGAGAATTGATCACACTAGTCATCTTCGATTGGTTTTTGAGCGATGTCAATTTTACAAGATCCGATTGAATCCCAATAAGTACATTTTCGCAGTTACATCTAGTTGGTTATTAGGGTTCATTGTGTCAAATGAAGGGATTAGGGTTGATCCCTTCAAGGTAAAGGCAATAATTAAGTTGCCTCCCCCATCCTCAATTTGACAACTTCAAAGCCTTCAAGGGAAGGCTAATTTCTTAAGATGGTTTATAGCAAATTATGTTGAGATCACTAAAGGGTTTATGAATTTGCTATGGAAAGGAGTTATTTGTATGGGACGACTTTGGCAGTGGTTGTTCGATGACTTGAAAAAGGCATTAGTCTCTGCCCTGCTTTTGAGTCCACCGGATTATGGTAGGCACTTCCTTTTATATCTCGCTGCAGCAGAATCAACCATAGGTATGGTTCTTGTTCAAGAAGATGATTCTATCACAGAGCATGTGATTTATTATCTAAGTCGAGGCTTGATAGGTCCTAAACTTCACTATTCTCCTGTTAAGAAGTTGGCCTTGGCAACTGTCAATGCTGCCCAGCAGCCCCATCATTATATCTTGCTACGAAAAAATTTTGTCTTAGAAATGGTCAATCCATTTCAATTTTTTCTCAGTAGGCAAGTAATTGGGGGAAAATATAATCGATGGATAGTAATTTTACAAGAATTTGATCTCAAGTTCTTGTCCGCCAAGTCTAAGAAATCTATGGTTTTTTTCGAGCTAATCTTCGAGCTGCCTTGTGGAGAGGATACTATTTATGAGGAAAGTTTTCCTGACGAACATTTATTCCTCATCTCTTCACTCGACCCTTGGTATGGAGATATCATTGTCTATCTCTAGACTTCAAAGTTCCCCTCTACTTTCTCTAAGGATGAACGTCAAAAATTATGTCACCTGGCTAAAAATTATGTTATCATTGGTGATACATTATATCATCGAGGGGTTGATTCAATCCTTCAGTGCTATTTAACCCTAGAGGAAGCAAATTCAGTGCTCAATGACTGCCACAATGGAGCTTGTGGTGGTCATCTTTCAGCGCTTGCTACAACTCAGCATATCTTGTGTGCCAGCTATTTTTGGCCTTCGCTCTTCAAAGATTGTGTTGAAGCGGTCAAATGCTATCACCCCTGTCAAATCTATACTCGAAAGATGTGCACACATCCAGCTCCTCTTTTTCCTGTTTTCACTGTCGGTCCTTTTACTAAGTGGGGTATTGATTTTACAACTTGTAATCCACCTTCAGTAGTGAATCACAAGTACATTATCGTGGTCGTAGACTACTTCACGAAGTGGAATGAGGCCATGCCCACTTATAAAAATGATAGTGAAATAGTGGCATTGTTCCTTTTTAATCAGATTATCTCAAGGTTCCATATCCTGTGAGAGATTGTCACTAACCATGGCAATCATTTTCAGAATCAACTAATCTCTGAATTGGCTCTCAAATTGGGTTTCCGGTAGGAACATTCATCTCCTTATTACCCTCAGGCCAATGGATAGGCTGAGGTAGTGAACAAAACCTCAAGACGATCCTACAAAGGACGATCGACAAAAATCTGTCCAATTGGAATCTTATGTTGTATCTGGCTCTTTGGGCATACCAAACCTCCGTAAAGACTGCTATAGGTTTTACACCTTTTCAGTTAGTTTATGGGATGGAATCTATCTTTCCTGTTGAATTTGAAATCCCATCTCTTAAGTTAGCTGTCGAGCTCCTTCTAGAGACTTCTAGTCTCAAAGAGCGCCTCCGTCATTTGGAACATCTTGATGAGTAGCATCGAGATGCCACCATAGTCAATGAGGCTCATAAGAAAAGCATTAAAACTCAGTACAATAAAGTTGTCCGTCCTTGAGTATTTTCTAAAGGTGACCTTGTCTTGGTCTATGACCAAGACAAGGACGCCTTGGGGGCACGCAAGTTCAAGCCTATGTGGTACGGTCCCTTCATAATTAAACGAGTTTTAGGAAAAGGGGCATATGAGCTAATTGATTTTGAAGGAAACAAGTTGGCAGAGCCTCGCAACAAGCTCTACCTCAAGAAATACTTTGCTTAAGTAGCAGCTAGGTAATGGCTTCTTTGTACATTTTGTATATTTGTACACATCCCATTGAGAGTTTCTGATATCGACACTTTTTGGTATGTTGTGGCAAGTGTTGATGGATGACTTGTTCTATTTTAGATTCGCTGATGGTGCTAGTTGGCACACTCGGAACCTCGCTTCCACAGCTTGGGTACTCTACTATCCAACTGGTCAGTTGATGGTATCAAGGGGAGTATGCATTGGTCCCGCTTCAAATAATATGGCTGAGTATACTGCAATCATTAATTTACTATCCAAAGCAATTTCTTAAGAAATCGATTCGTTGGTAGTTTATCTTGATTCACAATTGATAGTGTCACAGTTGAAGAACGTTTATCGGGTAAGGGATCCATGTTTATATCGCTAGTATTGAAGGGTGAGGTTGTTGAAAAGATAATTTACTTATATTAACTATTTTCACATTCCAAGATCTCATAATCGGTTAGTTGTTTCTATCGCTAATCAAGCATTAGACTGGCACATCAATCATTCATCACAATAAAATCAAGCATCAAAAAGTCAAATTGTATATATATATATATATATCATAAAACATCTGGAGTGTAAATAAGTGTGTCCAAAATATATACAAAATTTGGACTCAAATGCCCATAATCATGTCCAGTATATCTAATGCCCCAGCTCAGGATGAGTGGCTAAGCGGGCAACTACTGCATTGCTGACACACCTATGAGTGCGAACCTGGTCTTGTGGCATGCCAACCACATGACGCTGCATATCTATAGGGATATCCTCTAAGGCCGCCATCGGTACTTGATGAGTTAGTCTCACCAAGTACTGTTGAAATGTGTGTATAAGTCTCTCTGTATCTGAAGCCGCCTCTTCAGCCCCTCGGCCGTCACGTCCATGCCATGGGAAACCATTTGGTCGCATTGGCCCAATATCTGGAACATGATCATCTTATTAGTCATTTGAATCCTATCAAAAATATTTTTCAAATTTTATTATTATAATTGAAAAATCACAAAAAATCATAAAATCAAAAAACACATACCAATGTCACCCCATGTTGCGGTCGGTGGTAATACTAGATCGAGATCTCATTGGAAGTCCAACCCAGAATAAGGGTAGTCATCTATGGCGATGATCTATTGCTCCCACCAAGAGAAGAAGTCATATTCAAATGTAGTCCGTGGGACATCTACACCTCCTAGACGTTTCATTAAGTCAGACCACCTGCCTATTCATGGATTTCGTGGGGTGCTAATTGAAACCGGTACTCTAGGATGAAGTGCAGGGACCCTTTCAAAAAAGAAAGAGTATAAAATAGTTCCATATTCGAAGTTTTTGGTCTGCCCTCTCTTGATGGAAGTAAGCTGGCTTTTTAGGCTGGCCAGAAGAGGAGTACACCAGTCAAATACGGTGGTGAGACAATCTACCGCCAAGCTCATGGCTAGCTGTGATGCTTGGTACAGAGAAGGTGATCCGTTCACTCTAGCTACAGTGAACAGGATTATCCTCAGCAATAAACTCTCCACATGTTTTATTGGAATTTGACTTCCAATCTTTTCTAGATGTCCCGAGCAATATATATGTACGTAGTCCTCGATCGAGAGACTACCTCGTGACCTGCCCCTGGAATGTAGTACGTCTCCCCTTCAGGAAAGGCCTGTGATGAAATAAATGTCTTCCACTTCTATCCTGAGTGGCATTTGGTCAATCATAAATGAATCATCCTTGATGCTCCAATAGTGAATGAGCATTTCAAGCAGGTGAGTGTTTGCTTTCATATTTGGCATTTTAAAGAACTTTAGCAAACCTCATCCCTGTAAGGCATCCAAAGCATTAGGAACGTTCATAACGTCATCATCCACTGAGGTATGCTCTCTTTCTCACCAAGTGACTAGCATCCTGAAGAAAAATGAATTTAGACCGTTAGTTTTTTTGTTTGAAACGTTCGCGGTGTATACGCGGGTCCATTTTACACATAGTTGTGTGTAGGGGTTGCGTATATGTGGGTCTCATTTTTCTAACCCACGTATACACCGTGGCGAAATTTTTGACAAAAAATTCAACTGTAAAACTTAAATTGAAAACTCTAAAACTAGTCACAATTGAATGCAAGAGAAGTTTAAGGGTTACCTGGTGATTTTGGAAGGCTCTGAATGGCTAAATTTCGTGTATGGAAAAGTTTGCTCCTTTTGCTCCACTCCTTTGCTTTCAAAATCAAATGGTGAAAATGGTGAGTCCAAAAAATATTTTATAGGCTCTGAAAATGCAGATTTTTTTCAAAACTTGATTTTGTTTGGTCTCATGTAACTTTTCACTTAGGAGCTTGGAATGTCGAGAATGGTTCGATTTTTAGGACATTTTGGACGCTATTTCAACAGTTTCAAAATAGTTCCATGACTACTGGCCTGTCATGGAAAGTATCGTTTTCTCAATGGAATATAGATTAGTGAAGCCATTTTTCCATTGCATTATGCACACTAGCCTCCATTTGTCGATATACTAGCCATAGAGTCGATCCCATCATGTTATGGTCTGTAAACCATCTTCACTCGCCAATTAATAAATCATGACATGGTGGTAGAGCCATCATATTCATGGGAATCGTAGTGAGCACCTCACTGACATTTGTTGCCCATGTTGCTTTGATCTGAGTAGGCTCGGGAGTCCTTTGCAACCCCGCCATGACTTATGCAATGAAGACTCATTCCTCTTTGCTTCTTTGCTTCATTCTAGCATTATATCCTAGAGACTCCTTTGTGTTGATTTGTACTACTGCATTACATTTTGACCATTTGCACCTTTTGGCCTTGAGTCGGCTTCACTTGGACTGATGTTTAAGCCAACTTTTGACCATGACGACTGCAAATCAAACTTGTATATGCCTGAATTCTACAATTTGACACACCTTGACCCATGGAAGGAACACACCTTTGAGTGTCTTTGACTAGTTTTCACCTCCCTTCATTGAGCATAGGATTGTTCCAGTCCCAGGAACTAGATCATCTGCTTCACCGACAATCATTCTTTCCATTGTACTATAACATTCTTTTATTCTTTTTCCAGCTTAAAGAAAAAGACAAAAAAATTATATATTCTGAAAAGAGCTAGAATGGGACAATATTTTCATTTATTGTTGGTAGCTAGAGTCATTTGTGTCGCCCTTGAACAAAGCACTCAAAACAAAGTCTCCTCCATTTGGGCAGGATTTAGTTTGACTTAAGTACGCCTTAACCTTATTATTGAGTCATTTCTCCCCCGATTGGTTATCTCTTCCAATCATATGGAGGGTTTGTTCATGCCTCCTGCACGATGAACTTATACAGAGTCATCATATGCTGCCACATAGTCACATTGAGTCGTGCTTTTGTTCAAGGGAAGTTAGCCTAAGTCAACCTCTCTGTGATGTCTCTTGACTCATTCTCCAGTCGACCATCCTGGTTGTCAGTGTCTTGTCTATTATCACATCACTTATATTGGTCCTTTACTCATGCCGGTTTGAGAAGGTCTCCACTGACTTCTTGCTGGCAGGTCGTGTCCTTATCAACGACAACATCTTGCTCTGAGGACAAGCCTAGAGCTACACCTTGGCCCTATTTTCATTATTGATAGGTCACCTTGTGCTCAACATCGATCAGTATCATGGGTCTTTGACTGAGTGGTTTCCCTTGTGTTCGACATCAGCTTACATTATCACACATTGGGATTCTTGTAGTACCTTTGTTTCCATTTGACCCTATTGGTGGATACCTCGCCTCCATGTTAGCTTTCATTATTGGTTGGCTTAGAGGGTTCCTGTCGTGCGCTAGCCACATCTTGTGTACACTGGAAACTTTCTTCGGTTGGGTTACTACATCTGTTTTCATCTGATTCCCTCCACATTATTGGCCTACAGGTTACACTCACACTACATTGATGAAGGATGCCTTAATGCCTTCCTTCTAGCGGATGTTTCCCTGTCGACTACGACTCATTGCTCTAGGGAAAAGATCTAGAGTCCATTTGGAAATACCTTGGGGTTTGTAGTCATTAGTGGTAGATCCTTCACTATCGACAGTGGGAAACCATCATTGTCTCCTGATTGATAGATTCTTACAGGTGTTTGACTTCAACTCATCTATTCACACTTGTTATATTGTACTGAGTACCTTGACACTCATTATGATTATCGGTGAGTAGTCTCGTGTTTGTTAATGGTATACATCAATGATCGATAATAAAACGATTTCTCACATGGTCAAATTCAGATCATTTATTCCCATGGTGTAGAAATGTAATACGGTGGTCAGTGAAGACCTTAGGTTGCATCAGCATTCATTGGTTCACTTAACAGTTACTCCTGTTGCTGCTAGTTGATACCACTCGACCTTATATGTTGCAGTCATTCATGGTGACATTCTATATGCTGGCACCTGAGTTTATAGTGTAGTGCCATCTTACTCCATGATGTCCATTTGGTACTTTTTGGGATCAGTCTTTGATATCAGTGATCCACTTCATCCTTCAGCATCATTGACATTCTAATATGTGATATTTAGACATGTACTTGTTCAATCATGATCATATGATTCATTATGTATTTTCCAATCTTTTATACTTGTATACCTAGTGGATCTTCCTGTACTTGATATGCAGACATGATGTACTTTATCTGAGCATGGGTATGCCTACCTCAGACAATGTTTCTTTCTGATCTCCTTTTGTGGCTTGGAAAGCTAAACTCTGGTGAAGTCCTTCTCAGTTTTTGACAAATCTCCTTTCCATGGACTTGCTTAATACATTTTGGCCATCATGTACCCCTTCTGACCTCATATATTGGGGGCATCTATTATAGCTCCAAATCTGACTCTTGATGTTTGTGATGCTGCACTCATGGCCTAGAGCAACCTCTCCTTCCAAACCCGGGCCAAAAAAATTAAAAAACAATGTTTTACTCCCTATACGCGACATTGCCCTGAGCTAAAGGCGTGTGTATGCAGGTCTGTGTATACCCAACCCATGTATATGTCTTAAAACACTTAAAAAAATTAAATCTCCTTAATTTCAGGGGGAGATCATGGGTTTCACCTGTTGATTACCTATTAGTGCCCGTGGCCCAACTGTTCCCAATGAATTCCCAACTAAAAATCTACTTTGGGAGAGGTATAAAAGGATTCAATGGGAACGCCTAAAAGAAGAGAGAATAGAGAGAAAGATCACTCTGCTGAGATTATCCTTGACCAGGTCTGAAGATCCTTGTGCTTCCAGTACTTCCCCCATTATAGGAAACCCTTGTTTGTTTGTGTTATGATGTCTTTTTACTACTTGAGATATCTTGGAGTAAGTCATGGAAGGAGTTTGTTGAAGGCTTGAGACTAGACGAATTCGAAGGATGGTTCCGCTTGGAGCCTGTGAAAGGATGACTCAGGTGAAATCATTCCTTTCTGTACTTTAGTTATCTATAATAAAATAAACACTTGTCTTGTTCCTAATATAAATCTTCTTCATGTTTATGATATCAATGTTATGATTCACATATGAATGGATGTTTTAATTGTATAACTAACTACCTTTCAATATGCTATGAAGATGATTTCTTTATGATGTTTAGTCCATATACTATCGTGCTTTCTTGAATTGATGGTTTTGCAGGTTGAAGGACTAAAAGAGACTCCAAGAGGGTTTGGGCCCTGGCTGTATCTTCCGAAATGAAGGACCCCCAGGTGCACGTCTCATCATAGAGTTTGTTTATATTAGCATCATGGATGTGTGGAACGTGTGTTTTTATTTATAAATAACCTCCGATCTGCTAGGGTATCAACCCAAGACCCTAGGGGAATTTATCCCTTAACATACCTACTATTCATATTATATCTGTTATGAATACTACTGAGTAGATCGACAAAAAGAAAAATTAAAAATACACCTAAACATGTTAGAAACATATTCTTTCCATGTATTTATAATTTTTCTTGGTGTGGATATACTCAAAAGTGTGGAAAGTGGGCACTTGTTGGATGTGAAATGATATTCTGCATCTAATGATTGTACACACTTGAAATTTGAGTAAACCTTCTAGGATTTAAGTAAAATATATAACTAAAAAAGGTGGTTTTCTTAATTTTTGTCCAAAAATATTCTCCTCTCGGGATGACATAATTATCTTGAATCCTATTCGTTTCCTTAAAGCTAAATTTGTTGGTACATTTTTCATTTTGAGTCCCATTTTTAACCTCAAAATCCACATAATGCTTGATATCTCATATCGATAAACTACCTATATCCTAATTTATTCCATATTCACTACTTCCTTTCTATTTTATCATATCTCGGATAGGAACTTTTCTTTCTTTCATCATTTGTAGTAGCTCACACTATCATTCGTAGATCACATCTCTAATACACATAGACCAAACTATTACTACATTGTCTTCATTTTCTTTTATGGCTTTCACCCTTTATTTACCATGGGTATCAATCCATGGTATTTACGCATGTTATTATTTCCTGATCGAATAAAAAAAACCACACTCCATTCTATCTAGCCTTGGTCTTGCCTACCTCCTTATTCACAATTCTTCATGGATTCAATTGTGCTCAGAAAAAATTCCACGACTACCCTGAGCCTTAACGCTAGATAATCGAGATTGATGGTGGGAACCACATCCTTAACATTTATTTCAGTTCTCAGGTGTCTAGATCACCACTTCTCTCCACACATTGTTGTAACCTGATTTTTGATGGCTAGTGGACTTTGTCTCCACAAATTCAAATTGTAACCCGATGTTACCTAAGGTGGGACTATAGATTTAAATGTCGACCATTGCCTTGTTGTCGATTGTTTATGCCTCATGTCGACTCAAGTACCAATGGTTGATATTCCAATAGGCTCTTGGATACAAATATTTTACATCCTAGTCTAGGGATTGTGACCAATGCTTTGCCCCTTACTCATCGTTTACACCATATATGTTATGAAACAAGCTCAAGAAAAGATAGAAAAGATAGATCCGCACCTTAGAATTCAACCTCTTTGAGGGAGAAACCTCCTTTACATTACATAAATGAACAATTCTTGGATGATTCAAATGATAAAACCTCCTTTCTATATATAGGAGTCTAAGGAGTCATAATATAAACCCAGCCGGCCTATCAATAATAATATAAAACGACAAAAATAACAATAGAGGGATTCTATGGGGCACAATAATAACAATATGGGGACAATAGGGGCACAAAAATATTAATATGGGGTAGAACTACAATAGTTCGAACAAAATCTTTCCGTAAAGGCTCCTTGAGGATGAAATTGTATCTATTCTAGCTATAGGAGGGGGAAGATCAAATACACCCATCAAGGAAGAGTACATCTTGACTCCTAGATTCTCAATAAGTTTACGAGGATTATCTTCCAAGGGAATGGTAGAATTCGAAGCTGCCCAAGGATCACCTAGAGAATAATCCAATTGATCCACTTTAACAATTCTCCCTTCATGCGGAAAACAAAGGACGCGACACAGAGTCGAAACTATGGCTTCCATTTCATAAATCCAATTTTTCCCTAAAAGGAGATTGTAATCGAGGTTAGCATCAACGATTTCTACTTCGACATTAACATCATTTCCTCCAACACATATACGAAAGACCACGATAATCCCATGTGGCCTATGAGAATGATTGTCAAATGTTGTTAGGAGGGTGGGTGAAGGAACAACCAAAAGTGATCCAATTGCCTTCCAACATGACATAGACATGACACACATGGAAGCTCCCTCATCTATAACCATCCAAAAAATATTGGTTTTCTAGTAAGTAGACTTTATCTAGAAAGCCATACGATGAGGAAGTCTCTTCTTAACATTATGCATATCAAAAGTGAGAGCTAAAGAATTATTTGGATCCACTGCCCCCATTACCAAAAGCAAGGTAGTTCTTTGAGAAAGACACGACTAGAGTACATGTAAAGCAGACATCATGCATGGACTTTGAGCCAAATATTTTATAATGGAGTAGTTCTGAGCTGCGCTAGCACTGTGGTTGATAGTTGCGCATTTAGCGGAACCTTTTGGTATTCGAGGTATAGGCTTGATAAAGGGTCACTCAACATAAAGTGGGTCGGTAGTTCTGAGAGCAGATTTGTCCTTGGACGTTTAAGCTTTACCATAATCACGTGACCGTGTGGCCACATTGACGTGAGAACCCATCATGAAAAACTTTGAGGAATGGTCTCCCTCCCGGTTGCCCCCTGCAGAGGTACGAGGATTTGAATTCACGCTAGCAAGCAGTTGCTGCCCTTGGGGAAAAGGGTTGGTTAACATAGCTTTAGAGCTAGAAGTCTCTTGTTGTACTAACAATCGTTGAGCATCTTGAATTTTAGGGCAGAGATGAGTCAAATGGTCTCCATTGCATAACTTGCATGGAAACTTAACTTTCTTTTTAAGCTCATTTCCACCCTCACCAGCATTATTTCTAGGCTTATTCAAATCACACTTCCCATCTTGATTCTTATTTTTACCTCATCCCTTTTTCTTCCCATCAGAATTTTGATTTCCTTTAGGGTTAGAAGATTGGATGGTGTTAATGGAAGAGGGTTGGGAAGGTGAAGGGTTAGATGATGTGACCTGATTGGTAGGAGCAGTGTGTAAAGACAACTACTGCAATTGGCTCAATAGGTTCACTGCATTGGTGTCTATTTCTCTAAAAATACCATCCACATGGGGACCTGGCTTCGATCTGGCTATATCAACCTTAGTCCTTGGAGCATCAGGCAAGATTTTTTGAAGAATCCCAGAATGAGAGTAGGTCAATTCCAACTGCTGGGCCCGAAAGATAGCTTACTCTTCATAATAGACTCTAGACAGAGAGACATCCTTGGAGATCTCAGGTTGTAATGATTTCAAGAACCATTCAAGACAATATTCAGGAGGAATTTTGGCTTTAATGCGGCTCTTTCTTCGTCTCCATTCCAGAATATGATCAGAGATGTGAGTTGTCATATCTTGACAGAAATTGGATAGAAGTTTAGTCCTGGCATCATAACGGATGGGCAACTAGAAATGATTTAGAAAATGTTAGCCAAATTGGCGAAAGATGTAAAGTTGCCCACTCGTAACTCTATATGCCACTCAGTCACATTACCAGTTAAGGTGCGTTGAAAAAGTATCAACCTAATCGAGTCATCGATGAGGGAGTTTGACGAGCACCACAAATGGAATGCGGTTACATGGTCGCCTGGGTCTTTAACACCCTTACCCACGAATTTCGGAATATTTGATCGGAGTTTGGCTAGGACTGGAGGCCAGGCTGGATTGTATCTGATTGGATGATTTATCAATTTTATGAGATCTGGCAAATTCAGGGTTGCCAAAAAAGGAAGCCTGGGAGGACCTTGTGGATTCCACCTATATAGGGTGGAATTCCCAAAGTTTTGAAAAGATTGGCCTGGATCTTAAAAAGCACTAGGCTGCCTAAAGTAACTAGCAGAACTCTCTGAACCAAAAGGTGATCCTTATGGTCTAGAAAAATTCAGAGTTTGACCAACTCTAGCCGAAAAACATCCATAACCAGTGAAGTTCCCTCCTAAAGAATTATAAGGAGCCGATAACCCCTGATAAGGATTCCAAGTAGTAGCTAAGGGAGGAATAATTTGGAATGAACTAACTGTGGAGTATGGCTTATTCCCTTGTTGGCCAAAAAATGTATTCCTAGTTTCTCTGCCACTAACCACAGGGTTAGTCCAACCTTGAAAAGGATTACTACCTTGACTTGTAAAAGAGAAAGGCATAGATCCTGTTGTCAGGTTGGAATGTGGTATATCACCACTTCCAAAAGGAAAACCCTAAAACGAAGCCAATCCACTCATCATGGATGTGGAGGCACTAAATGGAGCTGATGGAATACCCTGAGAATGGGTTCCAAATGAGAAAAATCCAGAACTGGATGCATAGGCTTGGGAATTTCCACTCGTAGACGAAATGGAGGTAGACCCAACTAAGGATGTGCTAGCAACAGAACCAAATAAGGATGTAGACGGGATGGAGATGGTACCTCCCCCTTGTACTAATATAGGATTCTGCATACTTGTAGCACTCGTGTTGGATGCCATGCTCCTAGCAGTGGTCATCAAAGGGATGTGTTGTAATAACTTGGACTTGACGGTCTATCCATCAGAGTCCCAACATATAATAATACGTCTAGATGATCAGAATCTGGAGGAGAATTTGGAGCAAGTAACAACTCTGAGAGTTCTTCTACCTCAATGTTATCTTCTGACTAGAAGAGGACTCAAGAAAGAATTGGGGTGTTCCTCTCTAGCTATGTAAAAGTACCAGGCTTATCCTGAACACTAATGCCCCTGAGTGGAGGATCAATCTCTGATGCGTTGGCTGCCACGAGGTGAAAACCACTGGCAGTATTGCCCCTACACCTTCTAGGAGAAGGCTCTAAACTTGGTGGTGAAAGACCACGAAGTCTTCAAGACCGTCTAGACAATCGGTCAGCCACTTTGAAATTTTTTATTAATATCTAATTAAAGACTCAAGAAAAATGAAAGCTAGGCCAACTAGGAGCACATAGCACACACTAAAAATGTCCCTAAAAGATATCATCCATTCAAACAAATTTCAAGTATTTGCACTCCGGCTGATGAGGACCAGACACCAAAATACAATAAAGTAACGTAGGGGCCTTTCCAAGATAGTCTGTGATAATGACGACCCAGGCCTACCAGCGAAGGTATCAGAGGAAGTTACACTGACCTCCAAATAAGAACTTATGCCAATGCAAGCCCCCAAGCTTCGTAAGGGTTCCCTCCAAAAGTACTGTTGAGAGTGATAGAATTTTGACCTCAGGTGTCATGGGATTCCCCTCTGCAACGACCTGTGTAGATCCTTAGGATAAGTAACTAATGCTACCAACTCGTGTCAGAATCCAGGCAGAACAGTCTTGACATAAGATTTGACAAGTAAGAGAGGGGGTATCTCTCTTCCTTATCTTCAAAAACCGTCGTGCTTAACTCTTAGATATGGATCTTTCCTTATCTCCCTAACACTATTGGATTTGTACTCTTTATTTAGACTTCTATGTTTGATAGTTTAAAATGGCCTTGGAGAGTCTTCTCTCCACTCACCTAATCCAAGGCCCTAAATATCCTAAAACTTGTTGGTGTGTCTAAATTGACAATATAAAAAAGCTCTATTATATTTTATTTAGTGCTTGTTTTTAAATGGCCTGTTCTTAAGTCAAATGGATAAACATAAGAGAAACTTGTGGTGTTTGTCAACGCAAAAGAAATTAATAAAAACCAAGCTGTATGTAAATGCACTTGTTTCATTCTTCGATGAAAAGAAATTTCTACCAAGTTCTAAGTAACTTCTAATAAAGTAATAAATTTCTCTTTTCCTTTGTTTCAGCAAGCTTCACACTCACAAAAACTAACAAAAAATATTGGATGCCCTAAAAAATGCACAAACTACCCTAATGCAATGAGGATATGCTGATGCAAAAAACTTAAGATTACTCTGAAACAAAGAATGAAAGCAAATTTTTTATCGCTTCTAATTAACCACCTTAGATGTTTAGATAGAATATTAGTTCCTAATGCTAATTTTCGTCCAAACACTAAAAGCAAATCTTAAGACAAACAAAATGCACTCTCATTTGCAAAAAGAAACCAAATCAAAACAAGGGAAAAGAAAGCAACAACCAAGTATTTTTTGAAGAAGTTTTCTTTTTCACAAAAGCAAAAGCAAAACTTTTCAAAAGCACTCCAAATACTATTGAAGACTTTGAGACCAAAAAATAGACAACAAAAACATTTTGCAAGTTATCAACTCAAAATGGGTGAAAACGCAACAAAATAGGTGTTTGAAGATGCCCTAAACAACAAAAAATCAGCAAAAAGAGCCTGGTGACAATGATCAAAATACCAAGAAAGACAACTTTCAAAATCGTCACTCAACAATTTTCAAAAAGAGAGAAAAGAAAATGGCCACAAGATGCAATTTTGAGACAAAGCAAGCAAATCACAAAGTTAAAGTTTGTCACAAATATTGAAGCCAATCTTTTTGATCTTGAAGACCAGAACAACCAAGATTCTCTGACAGAAATCTCGTGTGCTCAAACACAAATGATGACACTTGCAACAAAACAAAACAAGACCAAAACATTCCATAACAGGAGAGAATTTGAAACCATAAACTTGTTGCAAAACAAAAGACTGGCAACAAAAAATGACTGCTCAGGGAATACTTAGACCAACAAACAAATCTTTTGAGACAAAAAGTCTTCAAAAAAGTCTTCAAAAAAGTCTTGGAAAATTATGGTATACACAACGTGGAAATACACAGTTGCGTTTATACGTGATTTAGCCCAAAGAAACCTACATATGCAAGGGTTCATATGGGGAAATTTGCGTACATACACCTCTGTAACCTGACAAAACTACGTATATAAAAGTTCACAAGAAAAAACAAAAAAGAGGTCCAAAGAAACTACTTAGACTTAAAGTTTGAGTTGCTACAGGAACAAAAAAATTAGTTACAACAAGAAAACAAATATCTGAGCCATGCTAGGCTTAAATTAACCCAAACTAGGAACCATAGTACTATTGTCCCTAGTGGAGTCACCAATTCTGTTGAGGGAATAAGTCCCCTAAGGCTTTGGGTCAACACCCTAGCAGAGCGAGGGTTTATCTACAGAAAAGACAAGCATTCCACATAGACATGATACTTAAATAAGAAAACTATGCAAAGGGAGGTGCACCTGGGGGTCCTTCATTCGGGTAGGTCTAGCTAGGGTACATACCCTCTTGGAGTTCCTCTCGATCCTTGAACCTGCAAAATAGCCAATTCAAAGAAGCATAGTAATATATGGACAAATTATCATGTAGAAATCAACTTCATAACTTATTGAAAGATGGTTAATTATACATTGAAACAATTATTCATATGTAAACCATAACAATAACATCATATGCATAAATAAGATTGATTTCAGGAACAAGACAAATGTTTCTTTATTATAGATGACTAAAAAAAATAAAGGAATGATATCACTCAAATATTCCTCTTGCTGGCTCGAAACGCAACCGTCCTCTGGGTTCATCCAATCCCAAGTCTTCAAAAGGCTCCTTCCATGACTCACACAAGGATATCTCAACTAGTGAAATGACATCAAAACTCAAGGAAACAAGGGCTTCCTATGATGGGGGCAGTGTTGCAAGCACAGGGATCTTCAGACTTGATCAAGGATAATCTCAGTAGAGTAATTCTGTATCTTCTCTCCTCCTTAAGGCCTTCCCATTGAAGCCTTTTTATACTTCTCCCAAAGTAGTTTTTTATTTAGGAATTCATTGGAAACAGTTAGGGCCACAAGTACTAATAGATAATCAACAAGTAAAACCCATGATCTCCACCAAAAATTAATCAGATTAAATTTTTTATGCGTTTTAAGACATATACGCGGGATGGGTATACACTGACCTGCGTAGGCACGCGTTTAGCTCAGGGCAATGTCATGTACAGGGAATAAAACACTGTTTTTTAAGTACTTGGACCAAGTTTGGAAGGAGGGGTTACCCTAAACCATAAATGCAGCATCACAAATATCAAGGGTGATATTTGGAGCTATAACACCAATAACCACATGCCACGTGTCATTCACATCACCTACCATGTGTCATCCATGTCACCTACCATGTGTCATCCACATCATCATGTAAAACCAATTAGAACCTCCTATACATCCTCTACTAATGTTTACCTACCACATGTATTTGAACATATCACTCACTAAAAATTCATTTGGCCATCACAACATTCCACATCCACCTTTCATGTGTGACACTCACATGCTACCATGGCATATCTCTACTGTCATTCATTCCATGTCACTCCCACATTCTTCCACATTATCTCTTTTCCACTTGTTGTGCCATATCAATCAAAATAGGGTCACTTGGCCACCTAATAAAGTCAAATCCACTTTCCATGGGTCATCTTCTCATTCTTCCACACCGTCACCTAATCTATGTTTACCTAGCACTTGATTTCCATGTCATTTCCACTTGGAATATACATGGAGGAACCACTTTTCCTACCACATTTGTTGGCCACTATTGGTTTCTCATCGCTATATTGTGTGAAGATCAAGTATCACCAAGTGGTCCAATAATCATTTATATTCTTAGGAAAAGCACCCTATGACGAAGGGTTATGACAAAGGGAATTTTCAGTGCACCACTTGCTACTCACTTCTTATCACCTGTTGTTTTTGTTTGCACATCAAATGGACTAGGCAGTCCAATAAGCACCTCAAAACTTTAGCTCAACTAACGATGGTTAGGAGCTAGGACTAGTAGCTTATCATTCGATTACTTTCTGCTCATCACTCTTCCTATTGAGATTATTTTTTATTATTTAGTACTAATATGGTGTGGATGGACCCATGTTGGAACCATGCCCAACTAGAACCTTGCTTGAACTAAGTAACTTAAAACTAGATTTTCTTCTATCTCTAGAGGATTTAGGAAAGATTCCATATACCATTGGAAAGTGTTTTGACAGAGCTATATAACTAGACAATTTTACTACCCTTTTTATCAACTCAATTTCACGTTAAGTCCTTTCAAAGATATAATATTAGATCTAATTGACCTTTACACTTGTGACATCATCTCAAGCAATCTGCAACCACACAACAATTAATGAAAATAGGTACGTTGATCAATAATGACATTACTAACATCATGAAAACACAACAAGCTCCTCAAACTGTCCCTCCAAGCTTGACATCAATGACAAAGGGGGAGACTATTGGCAATTTGTTGTTATCATTAATGTAAATACTAATCATTGATGTCAAGCTCAAGGAGAGCCTATTGAGGAGCTTGTTGTGTTTTCATGATGTTGGTAATGACATTGTCAATTAAGATATCTAGTGTCATTGATTGTTGTGTGGTTACAGATTCTTTAAGATGAGCCCATAAATGTAGAATAATTGGATTGGATAACCTATATTTGCAAGGATTTTTCCTATAGATGACTTGATTAAAAGGGAATGTAATTTTTTTAGTTAGATAACTCTCTCAAATACATTCCCAATGTTATATGAACTTTTCCCAATTTCTCTAGAATTAGAAGAAAGGTCAGTTTTAGGTTACTTAGTTCAAGCAAGATTCCATTTAGTCATGGCTCTAATGTGTGCCCTTCATCACCAAATCAATGCCAAATGATAGAAAAAAAAGGTTAGGAGGAAGAGTGACAGGTAATGAGCGGTGAAGCAGTAAGTTGCTAACCTTAGCTCATGATCACAGGGAGTTAGGATAAAGTTCCCAGGTGTTTATTGGACCACCAAGCCCTTTTGATGTGTAAAATGCAATAATGGGAAGCAATTAGTGGTGTGATAAAATCCCAAGTCATAGACCCTAGTCAAATGGTGCTTGACCTAAGGAAATAAATGCTTATCAAGTTATCATGTGAGATCTGATCTACACACAATGTGGCAATGATGAGTGAGTATTGGTTAGCACACATGACAGGACAAGTGGCACATCCACATAGATGCTAGGCGGCATTGACATGGACACGAGATGGAAGGTATGTGTGGCTCATGTGATGACGTGGTAGCATGAGGAGATGGCACATGACATATGGATTTGGAATTTTTTGGTGGCCAAGTCATTGTTTCCAGAGTAACACATGACAATCATGTGGCATGATAAATGGTAGAGAGATGATGAGGAAGCATGTGAGAGTGACATGTGGATATTATGTGGCATGATATTTGGTAGAGAGATGACATGGTAGCATGTGAGAGTGACACGTAGGTGGATTTTTCATTTTTGGATGGCCAAAGGGACGATTGGCAAGTGACATGTAGCAGTAGATGTGGTAGGAACACGGTAGTAGAGGAAAAATAGTAAGTTATGATTTGTTGTAAAGGATGATATGGATGATAGAAGGTAGGTGATGTGAAAACCACATTACATGTGATGTGAATGGCATGTGGGACGTGGTTTTTGGTACAAGTGGATATGAGCTAGAAGGAGAGGACACATAATGCATGCTAATTGATTCATGTGGACATCACGTGGAAACTTTGGATGCCTTGGGATATACATTAGGGATTGGTTTTGCATGGTTTTTCAATGTTAATTTATTTTGGAAAAATGGTGAACCTGAAAACAATTAGCCATTGCCCAGCCCCTGGAGAGAAGACATTTGCATAAAATTAAGGGTGGTATTGTAGCGAGAACTAGAAATAGAGTTTTTATGTCAAATGGTAATAAGAATAAAGTGGTATAGTTGTCAATAAACCATCAGCTATCTTGTAGATGGCGTAAAAATGAGCAGTGAGTGACAAAGCTGTGGTCACACCCCCCAAAATTAGGAAATAACATATGAGCACCCACGGGCCTATCGACCTATCATCCATTAGATGTCAAGCCAATATGAGATGTATATAAGGGTTGATAGAGCTTTGACTAGTGTTTAAATCTACAGTGACTGTTATGTGGAATTTTGCATTTACGAATAAACACAATTTCCCTAGGTGGGTAGCTACACCTAGAACAATAGATTTAAAGTGTTTAACCTTTTTCTATAGAAGATAAATAAGACAAGGGACCTACTTGTTATATTTCGCTTTCCCTTTGTCTCCTTTGTATGGCTCTCGTCACTCCTTCTCGAACTAAATCTGCTTGACAAGTACCTGCAATCATAAACAGAGGATAAAAACCAATCATAGCAAGAGATCTATCTACTATGAGAATATGGAATCGAAAGAATTTACACATATAATCATCACACATAAAGAGAAGAATATGGGAAAAGGTGTAAACAACTTGATTAAGTAGATGGAAGATTTACAACCATGAAGTCTGATACAATGTCACTCCTCTAGCTTGAGTTCCATCCAACATCACATCAAAAGCACAACACTCTAAGAGCATAACAATACTTTCTTACAATCTCAAACTTCACACCAAGAGTATCTCCTTACAAATTCTGAGAGTCCAAGCCCTGATCACTACGATGAGTGCTCAATTTATAGGGAAATGGAGGTGGTTTTTTCTTAAATTGGGCATTGAATGGCTTTCCAATTTGGGAGTTAGTTTCCGTGGAGGAAGGGATGAGAGGATAGGAGATTATTTGATTCATTCCCTATCCAATTTAGAGCTCATAGGAGAGGATAAGAGGTGTGAATCTTCTAGAATGGTCTAGAATGAAAGAATATTCCCAAAACCCTACAAACATTTTGCTCAGTCTCGCCCAACATAGGTCAAAGTGGGCCTACGTGCTTTACATCACAGTTACCCGTGACCAAGGCTACATTGGTCCCTCAAGGAGTTATCTCAAGATGTCTTTAGGCTAGGAAACTCTCAGGAATGATGGCATTCAATATGATGACTTTTTTAGGGCATGCAGCAATAGAATTAGGGTTTTATGAGCCCTAAAAGTACTAATCTGAATGTTGGGAGCGATGTGCCCAAATAGACCTGTACCAGTTTCCCCCTAAAGCATGAAGTTGAAAATGATAATGTTGATTGATATGCTTTACGATGTGATGAAGAGGTTCTGAAGCGGATGGTGACCTACATCAATTATAATACATAATATTATCATGATATTTTGGATTTTTCATTAATTGCTAAGGGAAGGCATACACATGCTCAACATATAAACTTTCATTACATGTACATAGATAGTCATCTACAAATATAGACCCATGATGGGATGACTGTCAGTGTAAAGCCATCATACAGATGATTTAATACTCTCCTGAAATCGCAACCTGGATGGATGAAACTAGATCGAGGTCTTCTATCTCGTTTAATCATTCCCTCAAGTACAAGTCTAACCATGTGAATATGTGATATTGAGTTGGACATGGGAAGACACCATCTCATTACCAGCCAATGATGTAAGCCATTAACAGATGTGAGAGAATCACCAATAATGACAATGATCCTCAAGGTACTATAGTACATTCTGCATGGTGTGAATGGATGTTTTGATTTTGAACACCATATAAAGTATTTCAGTCAAAGGCTAGTGATTTCAATCTATCACTGGAAACGAGAAACTTGCCATTGATGTATGCAAGCCTCAAGTACTATAACGATGTTTCTAAGTCAACTTCTTGGATAATGTGCTAATGTCGACAAGAAGCGAGTCATCGCAGGAGGGCCTTGATATATCGCACATCAACAACAAGAAACAAGTGTAATTATTTTTGGAGACAGAATGTGACCGACGAAACAAGGTTTAAGAATGGCGCTTTGAAAATGAGGGTTTATGAGTATTGCAAAGGATGAATTTTAAACTGAGTGACTTCTCCTGAACATGTCGATGACACTAAATGAATTGGCAGCATTGACCCAAAACCAAATTAATAGATGGTATGATGGACCATAGGTGCAATAACTATCAAGCAGACAACCCAGCCCAAATAGTCATAGAGATGAAGTGAAAGTGTCATGTCCAAGAGTGACCTGCTCCCATAAAGTGGTTTACCCCTTTTCCAATTTTCCCTAGTCATTGCTGACCAGTACCTCTTTATTTTTTATCAAGCATGAGGAGGATAACATATGCTTGTTGTAGAATTCCACACTTTAGGTGAATGCATCACTATGTGATGCTTTAAGAGTCTAGCAAAGGTGAAACTCAGTCTTGTCATGATGGACAAGTTTGTCCCTATTTTATGTTTTAATGAGTCTAACGATAATGATAACTTGATCCTTTTAATGTTTAGAGAGTTTGAAAAGGGACAAAAGGAAAACTCCACAAGTTATTTTTTGTAGATTTATCTCTCAAGTCCAAAAAAGCATAAAATAATACAAGAGAGAACCTATTGACCATGTTCGATCAACACATTCCTTTTTCATAATTAATCTATCTCAGTTCGGAAAAGTGTTAAACCTATACTAAGTAGATGTTGTTTCCAATCCATTAATGAGCTGAAAAGGACAAGCGCTCGATAATTGTTTCATATTTCGAGAGTCTGAAAAGAGCTTAAAGAGGACTCCACTTAGAGGAATGAGTGGTGTCTATGATAGCAACTCATTTTAGTGATGTTGGAACTTCTCAAAACATGTTGATTTATGTGAAGAGGATAGCTAATAAGACCACTCATTGCAACCATTCCTCAAAAAGTGTAAAGCAACCAAGTGAAAGTGTATGATTGGCCAAGAAGATAATGACAATGGAAAGAGAAAAACCAAGGCTCATCTAATGGAAGAGGCTGATAGAATGTCAATAACGAGGGTTAAAATGGAGATGGGTTCATTTTTACACAAGCCTGAACAATAGAGAACTATGCTTGGATTCAGTGTCATGTTTACACAAGCTTGAAACAAAAAACTATGCTTGTATTCAGTTTCATATTTACACAAGCTTGAACCATGAAAAAACTATGCTTGATATTGGTTTACATGCCCCCAACATGATGACTCGATTCTAGGTGGATGCCCTCCAAGCTTCATTGCATTCTCCTAAGTAGACTACTTGTGGCTATCAGGTGGATGGAATGAAGGTTCATTTATGAGATCAAGTGAAAGACTTGACTAGGATTTTACGAGATCTAATCAAAGACTCGAATTGGAACTTTGCTCCAAGGGACTTTGTTTCATTTTTAAATGAGCTTGACACAAGACAAGGAGCTTTGCTTAGATTTCTTGTTTCATTTTTTAATGAGCTTGACAGAAGAGAAGGAACTCTGCTCTAATTCCTTGTTCATTTTTTAACAAGCATGAAAAAATACAAGGAACTCTGCTCTAGGACCTATTTCATTTTTTAATGAGGTTGACATAGTAAAATAACTATCCTCATATTCCTTGTTTCATTTTTTAACGAGGTTGACACAAGACAAGGGACTCTCCACATAACCTTTGTTTCATTTTTTAATGAGCTTGACATAAGACAAGGAACTTCCCTCATACCCTTTGTTTCATTTTTAATGAAGTTGACACAAGACAAGGAAATATCCTCATATTCCTTGTTTCATTTTTTAATGAACTTTACACAAGACAAGGAACTATGCTCATGGGACATGTTTCATTTCTTAATGAGGTTGGCAGAGCAAAAGAACTATCCTCATAACCTTTGTTTCATTTTTTAATGAGGTCGACACAAGACAAGGAACTATCCCCATATTCCTTGTTCACAACCCATAAGAGGTCATGACATCCAAGAGGTTCTCATCAGATGGGAGAACAATGCTCTGGAAGGGATCTGTAACATGGAATCCAAGATCTAGTTCCAACTCCCCCAATACATAATGTACAACATCACAGAATTGATCGTTAGTTAATGTAGGCATGGAAAAGGTTTCCATGTAATTGAACCATGGCAAGGAAGATACCATTGGGAGAAAAGGAGAATTTAGGGAAGATGGTTGACTGGAAGCCATATTTGGACCACGAAATGGAAGCTGGTCAACAATGACAATTCTTCCTTCCTGCGAGAAACACATCACTCAAAAGAGTGTTGAAACAATAGCTCTCATGTCATAAACATAGTTGCACCCACGAAGTAAATTGTAATCTAAAGGGCTTGGAATAGGAGGGTTGCCTCCAAGATCGTTGGAATCTGAAGAAACAAAAAGAACCTAAGTCGTATCGTACTCACTCTCTATGGGAAAGGTATAGTTAACTGAAGGCGAAATCAGGTCAACTATTACCTCGACTTATGATGGGTCAAGTATAGACTCACTGGATTCATATTCAGAGAGAGTGGGTTCAATTGAAGGTTGATTTGTGTCAGTCACTTCATCAACTAGTGAAGGATTAAGGGAGAGTCTCCTATAACTAGATGGAAATTGTTGCGGTGAAGTAGGACGATTATCCAACACATTTTTGGCTTCATCCAAATAGGTTCAAAGGTGAATGGGGTGATTCCCTTCACTTAACCTATAGGGAAACTTAACTTTACCCTTCTTTCCATGAAGTTTACTACCACTAGTTGATGGTGTGTCAACATGATCTCCAGAAGTTGATGACACGGGATGATGTGAATAAGAATACCATTCTTCTAAGATCTGAGGAATATTAGAGCAATTTTGAAGAAAATGGTCTCCCGTAGAAAGTTTGTAAGGATATCGAAGTTTGTGAGGCTTATCGGGTGATTTCTCATCAAAAGTTGCATTCGAAGCAATGGTTACTTGGTTGCCCCACTACTGAATTTTCTTCTTCTTCTTAGCCACCTCGTTACTAGTGTCAATACTTCACCAGCCAAAGGGGTAGAAGGGGAGGAAAAAAAAATGAGGAAGAAAGCAAAGGGTCAACTTTAGGACCAACTGGAGATTGATTTTTTCCAATTGGAGGAGTACTTGATTGCGGAGAAATCACGACATTATGAACCAAGGAGGTTGAAAAAAACCATACTAGCAAGCCAATGGTAAATCCCGGAAGGGAAAATGTAGCCATACAAGGAGCACCAATGTTTCCAAAAGGATGAAAAGTACTAGGATTCCCATCAAAAGGAATTCCTTGATCAGTGGACTTCGGAGTTGTTGACATATGTTTCAACCTAAGATCAACTAAGGAGTGACACTGAGGATGTTATCTACAGTCAGTTAATTTATTTTAATCAAGATAACATAACAAAAAAAAATAGGGATAATCTAGGAAAAAGGATTACCAAGCAACTATGAACTGCAAAATACCTCCCGACGAACCAAGAAGTACGGACAGGAAATATCCCCAAATGCTATGTTCGGTGTATCACAGTGTACAAGGTGGTCGACTCTGTTAGCTAAGGATGGATAGAAACATAATGTAGTCTTCACATAAATACCCAAAAGTACGTGGAGTCCCAATCCATGTTAGCGCTATCTAATGTGAAAGCGCACAATGAGAGCATTCCTTTATACTTTACGTACTAGAACACTGCCCTATATACCCGAAGGTACATGGACGAGCTACAATATACTGACATACGTGGAATGGAGGCATCACACTAAGAATGTATCTTATACAAATTAGTGACAATTTCTATGTTTAACGATGTCAGAACATGTCTCTAGCGTAGACCTCTAAATGTTATGCATTAAGTTACAATGCTCCATTAGGTTAATTGAGATAACTTTTAAGTTGATATTCTTAAGAATTTGCCTTTCAAGGTTCACCATGCGATGTGTGTTTGCAATTCCTAGAATGAAACTAACATGAGTAACATTATTTCATTCAATTAACAATGAAAACCATAGCTAGTAAGGGATAGAGAAATCAAATCTTTGACAAAGGGAAAAGAGCACACCTACTGCAATTTCCCTAACTATTCCTACCAAGCACTCAAAAACTACAATATGAAAAATGCAAGTTTTTCTTTTCAATCCCTTTAGTGTTTAGATGAACAAAAGAAAACTTGATGCACAAACAATCAATCAATACTTTTCACAAGAAACGAAGACTTTATGACAATTTCTTTTTCAAAGAAATGAAGACTTTACGAGACTTCATTTAAAAAAAAGACTAATCGATATAAAATAACTTTGACAATGAATTGATAATGATAAATAAAACTCTTAAGAAACACTAAAATATCAAGGTCAAAGTAGGGCTAGGAGAAGAGACACAAGTTGATTTCAGAACCATAGAAACATTGACCTTTAAACAAACAACTTCAGAAGAAAAATGGGAAAAATCCGAGCCAAAGATGGGCTTTTAAGCTTAAGGATGATCATCACAAGTTTGAATGGGAGATAGTGCACTTCATAGCACTATCCTCAAGCTAAGGGTGCTCTGCAACACTCTGTGCCCTGACCAAGCCTGCGCTGGTGCCAGAGAGACCATTCAAGGTACTTTCAAGCAAACATTTTGACCAAAAAACACTTCTACAAGGCTGAAATAAGATAAATGGAGGCAAGTAAAGTCTACTAGTGTGTACTAGGATGAGGATGAACTACCTAGAATGATAATCATTCCCATGTGGAGTTTCCAATTTGTTATGTGGAATTTTGCATCTACGGATAAACACAATTTCCCTAGGTGGGTAGCTACACCTAGAACAATAGATTTGAAGCATTTAACCTTTTTCTATAGAAGATAAATAAGACAAGGGACCTAATTTTTATCTTTCACTTTCTCTTTGTCTCCTTTGTATGGCTCCCGTCACTCCTTCTCGAATTAAATCCGCTCAACAAGTACACGCAATCATAAACAGAGGACAAAAACCAATCAAAGAAAGAGATCTATCTACTATAACAGAATGGAATCGGAAGCATTTACACATATAATCATCATACATAAAGACAAGAATATGGGAAAAGGTGTGAACAACTTTATTAGCCCGAAGGAAGAGTTACAACCATGAAGTCTGATCCAATGTCACTCCTTCAGCTTGAGTTCCATCCAACATAAAATCAAAATTACAACACTCCAGTAGCATAATAATACTTGCTTACCAACTCAAACCTCACACCAGCAATATCTCTTTACAAATTCTCAAAGTCTAGCCCCTGATCACTATGATGATTTCTTAATTTATAGAGAAATGGAGGTGGTTTTGTCATAAATTGGGCATTGAATGGTTTTCCAATTTGGGAGTTAGTTTCTAGGGAGGAAGTGGTGAGAGGATACGAGGTTATTTGATTCATTCCCTATCCAATTTTGATCTCATAGGAGAGGATAAGTGTTGGGAATCTTCAAGAATGATCTAGAATGAAAGAATATTGCAAGAACCCTATGAAGATTTCATTCAATCTCACCCAGCATAGATCAAAGTGGGGCTATGTGCTTTGTAGAGTAGGCTTCAATGGGCCTAAGTGCTTTATAGTGCAGTTACCCCTGGCCAAGGTTGTGCTGGTCCCTCAAGGAGTCATTTCGGGATGTCTTTAGGCCAGGAAACCCTCAGGAATAATGGAATTTAATGTGATGAGTTTTCTAGGGCATGTAGCAACAAAATTAGGCTTTGATGAGCCCTAAAGGTACTGATATGAATGATGGGAGTAATGTTCGCAAATAGACCTGTACTAGTGACACCCTAGGTCATGTGGGGATTAAATTTGAATATAAAAATACTAAGTCCATAAGCCATCAAGTCATCATGCTATATCAATGCATGGAGAGAAGTGGTGATCCCAACACTAAAGATTTTTATAAAAATGTTAAGGCTCTGATGCACACAATCATTCTTGAGGAGCTAGCATTAGGAACTCACAGAAGTTGTCACAAGTGGTCTGAGAACCATTGAATCCATGAAGAAATATGAATGAGGAGCTATATGAGAGAAAGGTTGGATAGAAGGGAGCATATCATTATTGATTCATTAAGCGATGGATACCATGGGTAAAGAATGTGGATTGATAACCATGGAAAAACCACAAAAGAAGATGAAAACAATGTATTAATGGTTTGGCCCATGTGTATGACAAAGGCGATCTGTGAATGCCAAGGGGAGGTACTGTAGAAGATAAAAATAACTATAGATCTTTTCTAAGATATTCTAAAATAGAAATGAAGTCATGAAGATGGCCCAAACATGGAATTCAAGAGAGTTTGAATGTGAGATATTGAGGTTTTTGTAGGAAAAGAGAGAAAAGAGATGCTAGAATAGATCTGAAAATTTGTAATCAAATTCGGGCCTAAAGATATAGATGTAGAAGAAATATAGATTATGCTCTAGATATACTTTAGAAGAAAAATTATCTCTATTGTATAGGATATTAATAGGATCATAGTAACAAATAAGAAATAGAAGGAATTATTGCAAGGATGCAATCACAAGGATCAAGACTGAGATAAATTAAGTAGAACAATTGTTATCATGAATGTTCAATAATAAGAAGCAAAAAGAATGAATGAAGTATTGTCTACACAGTTGAATGAATGATAAGTTCATTATGATGAACTAGAATCCAAGTTTGTTTCACTCTTAAGAAATGATCTATGAAAGGTTAATGACTAGTTAAATCAATATCTAAAGCTTGATAAGGGTACCAAAATCCTAGATGGTATTCTCTAAAATCAAAGACCTCCTCTTATCAAGAATGGTCTAGGCTATGAAGGATAATAAAGAACTAATAAATATGAAGGCAAAGAATCAATGATCTATTTTGAAATAGTCAAGGCACTTGATGGTAATGCAACAAAACGAAATTAGTAGCATCAAGGAAATTTTAATAACAACCATTCAAATAGTAACAAATATAAAGTGAAAAATCAACAACAACGAAAGGAAAAAGAAAAAAATATAACTCAACAACAACAATGGAGAATTCATAACAACATTTAGAACAAGCATATATAATGAGGGAAAAATTAACATATATTTTATGTGCCTCAAGGAAAAAGTCATAACAGACTCAAAAGCTTCCCTTCTCATAAGAAAATTAATCACGGACTTCAAAGATTTTTCCTTGGCCATTATTTTTCTTGCAATATGTTTGGACATAAGGCAATAGATTGTAGATTTTATGAAAGAAATAAAATTATGTTGAACAATAGTAGCAAGAGAGCATATAAAATATTCAAGGAATGGATATGTAAGCAGAAATTGTGTAAGTTATGGTATGAATGATTTCATAAATTACTATTGTTTTTCCCCCTTCTTGGCTCTTTTTGAATGCTAAATACGTAACAATTTTGGGCATAAGGAAGGAGATGGTTAAAGTAAGAAGTTGATCCTTTAAAGAAAACCAATTAGAAGGAACTCTGTTAGATAAAGAAAAAAATGAGAAGCAAAGGTTGTTAACATAAACTAGAATAAAAGGTATAGGAATTAAAAGAATGAACAACACATGAGTTAGCTTTATGTCCTCAAGATATAGATGATCAGTGGAATATAGATAATGGATGATCTCATCATATGATAGGAGATAAAAGTAGATTTGTCTTTCTAAATGACATGAAGGGTGGAAATTTTTTTCTTGGAATTGACACATCAACTAAAGTAATGGGAAGAGGAAAAGTTAGTCTTCATAATAAAAGGAGTAATGTTGACAATTTCCTACTTGTTAAAGGCTTAAAGCACAACATCCCGAGTGTAATTCAAGTGATTTATAGAGAACATGAAGTCACATTCAGCTCTAGAGGATGTAAAGTTAGGAAGTAATACTTTGGAAAATTAATAGAAAAAGGGATAAGGACTATAGATAATATATATGTGTTGAAACGAAGTAAGGGAAATAATAAGATGTTGTCAAAAATATCTCCTTCACATTATCAGTAAAAGGAGCAATACCAAATTGTACTTCATATCACCATATTTAACTCAGAAGGTGGACTAAGAGAATAGGAATGTTGTCCACATTAATATACATGCCTAACGAAGGAAATGAAGTAGCAGATGCAGTTACAACTTCAAATGAAAATAGTCGCCAGGGAAATGGAAAATGCAAGGAAAAGACATGAGATAATAGTTGGATGCTAAGATTCATATGATTTGGAGGAATCTAAAAGTTAGTAGAATCAAGAAACATAAAAATCCATTAATTAATAGAATAATATATATTACACAGGCTGACATACAAAAGAATAAGAAGAAATAATTGCTTAGCACATCGTTTCGGTCTAAATTATCTAGTCACAAGGAGTCATTGCTCTGCAAGTCTTTCTCAAAACCCACTAGGCCATGCATGAACAAGGTTGTAATTATATGTATCCCTATTACATGAAAAATAAAATGGAAATTTAAAAGAAAGGATGATATATACTACATCTTAATTTAAGAAGTAGATGGTTGTAGAAGCCAACTTGACGGAATACACCATAAATTCTAGCTCCCAAATGTAGAGCCAAATACCTCCACACAATCAACCAACATGAATAGGGAAATTCTCCTTGTAAAACCTTGTTGGTAAAATAATAATTAATAACTAATGAATATTAACATACAATACTTAAAGGAAATCAACATTAGGGAAAGGAATTTACTTTCATTATGATAGAAAAATGGCACAATAATATAATGGTATACCTTCACATGGAGTCTCCTATGTTCCAACTACAATCTTGGTATCCACCTCTAGCAAGGATAGCCTCAACAAAACAAAAAATATCTCATTATATATTTGACTCTCTCCTTCTCCTTTACCCTTAACATGACTATTTTATATAGGCCCTTTCCCTTCTCTCGGAGAATATATCTGGACACCTTAGGGCATGAGAAGCTAAAGATATTCTACAATAATTCACCCATAGCCAACTCATGAACAAATCAGTTCAGTTCATCTCCCTAGAAATGACAAAATATAGAAGGATTATGAATTTTATTGGTTGCAAAAGCAAAATATGCATGCATTAACTGTAGTTATACATATGAATAGCAGGAGTGTCACAAGATGTAAGTGGATAAACAATGACACTGCTCTCTAAGAGGAAAAATCAATGGAACAAGCTATGCATCAAGGTCAACATGGAAAAGTTATTTTCAATATGAATAAACATGGGTAAAATAGGCTATAATAGATTCCCCCTAATGCATGATATCAAAAGAGGATCTAATGGATGAAATTCATTATAAAAATAACTCAGAGCTAAAAATGGGAGGAAGGATCTATGACTTCAATGATTAATCATAGTAACTCAAGTGATGAAATATCAACCCTATTGATATCATCCTTCAGTTAGTGTTGACGGTGTTGGATCCACCCACAATGGGATCTCCCTGGTATGAAGTCCGAACTAGACCTCATACCATTTGGTGTGGGATTCCATTCGGTACAATGGATCATTTTCCATTGTCTTAAGGATTGGCATTAGCTCTTTTTTTTCAGCACATGAGTGTTATTATTGTAACCTCAAAAGCAAGGTGCGTATGCCTGGTTACTATGTAATGTAATTGTGTCAAGGTTCTCTTGCTATAAAGAGAAAGAGTAAAATTGGGGCTCTAGATGAAAGGTAGTAGTACCACCCAAGGAGAGACACAAGAGAATAAACAAGGGCTTTTTTAGCATCCAACAAATTAGTCCATAGTGGATGCGGTATTCATTAAAACCAAAGTGAGGGGAACAACACATACACCAGCCAGCGCAGTAGTCCACATGGATGTGAGATCACTATAACCAAGAAAACAAAGATGGTATGTTTAGTATCCCGTGGAGCAGTCCACAATGATGTGATAACAATGATAGCCAATACACAAAAATGGTATGTCTAGTATCCCACGGAGTAGTCCATAGGGATGAGGCAACGGTGATAAGAAATACACCACATCTTCAACAATGTAAGTACTAAAATAATGAAATTAGTTCAACTATATTAGTACAGGATAAGAAAACATGCATTACAGACATTTGAAGAATAGTCTTAAAAATGGATACAAAACATGCATGAAAATATGTTGGCCTTGACAGACTTCTAAATTAAGCAAATGTTCCAAGATACATTTGTACACCATACATCACTAGCCCCAGTAGTGGTACATTGGAGCCACTGCTTGCTCCGTAAAGAATATACTATAGACTCTCAAGGCTATGTGGGACGAGCCAAGGTGAAAATTCCTCTACTCATACAATGAGGGGATATATATAGTCAAGGGGGATGGTTGACCCGTGTGACTCTTGGACTTCCCTCATCACCGTTCAACATCCTATGACTTTTCAACTAACAGGACTCTTCAACTTCATGTGTGTGTCCCTTGGACTTTCACTTTACATTACATTTAATTACAATAAGTATGGCCCATAGTAGTGATATGGCCGAGACACTTCATGACATAACTTGACCTGACACTACTAACATGTATTGGATCATAGTGGTGTCCATGTCAATATGTTGCACTGTTAAGTGATGCATGTGCTCTCAGTGTGTTGTTTCTTCACCTCCGCATGGTTAAGTATTGTGGTGACTTCGATAGTCTTGGTATTTCTTGAAGGCTCTATGCATGTACTCCTTTTTCTTGCTACTCAATGTTCTTTTTACATCCTTCCAGCTACAAGAAATTCTTCTAAAATGTGCTTCTTATTCATATCATTCGTCATCTCATCCTATTGCATCAATGTACTAGTTCCTGCAATTCACTCGTGATGTGATGACATCAAATCCAAAAATATCCTAGTCTAGAATGATGCATTTCCTTCTATGTTTGGGTCCAAGTGATTGGGAGGGAGGATAGGACATTGAAACTATGCAGAGCACAACTCAGTCCGGGGTGAGGGATTCTAGAACTCAGTTTTCACTGTTGGGAAAAATTGCACAATGATCACTGGGAGGCAGAATCATGCAATGATAGTCACAATTATTAACTACAATATGGGAGCTTGAGGGGGACATCTTTTGCACATTTTCTAGAGTGAACACAAAGCGTGTTTGCAAAGCGATTGCTAGCAATTTCTTCAATGTTTCTAGAGGGAGGCAAAAGTGGGGTTGTAGAGGGACTGCTCGTCATTTCTACACAATTTCTGAAGGGAAGACAATGCAAGCCACTTAGGGGACCAGCTAGGATTTCTACAAAGTTTCTTGGAGCAGTGCATGATAGGGCTACAGGGGAGGTGGTAGGTAGTTATGTTCAATTCTCCAGAGTAAGGAAGACAGGGCTACTAGGACATGCTAATCATGACTACACGATTCTAGACAGTGTGGAGGAAGGCAATAGGGGCCCTACTAATCATGACTGTACAGTTTCTAAAGGTAGTGTGAGGTAGGTAGTAGGGAAATCATTTAGTTTTGTTTGCACATTTTTGGAGAGCATTGCAACCACAAGTCTCAATGTTGTTCCAGTTTCTAGTATACCATAGGGAGGCTTAATAACTATTCTTGAAAAATGCGTATTCAGTTTTGGCATGGAGGCAATTTATACAGGGAAAACAAGTTTCTCACTTCTGGGATTATGCAATGTAGTTGACCTGGAGGACAACCTTAGGAACTGTGCAGTTCTAGGAAGTAGAGCGGGCTCACTTAGGGCTAAGACTGCGTATTGCAACTCAATTTGGGTTCGACTGACGAAGGTTGTCCACTCAAGCATATTTTTAGGAAGATGGCTAAGTGTAGAAAGCAAGTGAATTTGTGTATACTAACATTGTGATCATACACTTAGCATATTTTATGACGAGACAAAATAGACCAACATCCATTCAGTGAAATCGTCTTGAAACTAAGAGCGACAAGTGCGACACTTGTAATAGACCTTCGGACGACCGTGATGACACTCGCATGAATATTCTTACAACTTTGTGTGTGAGTACGACTGATGTTCATAGAGTGAATGCAACTCATGCACACAAAGACAAACCTCAAAATCGCCATAACAAGATCACAATAATGACAAAGCAATCCATATGCCAAAAGACAATCGATGGTCAAATAAGAAAAAAGGTGAAAAAGACTCCAGAAGAGCTCACAGGGTGAGCCCGAGTGTTTATAATCATCAAAGGAAAAACTAGGGAAGGTTCTAAAATTTGGATGTAGGCCAAAATTTTGGAGGGTGTTGTGCCACTATAACACTTGGTGACACACAGGTTGAATACTGACTTCTCTATTTGGGTTCCTTTTCAGCACAGGGCCTTGGTCTTTCAATGAGTATTGATGGGTTGTCCATATCACTTCGGATTCCCCACTTACCCCATGGATAGACATGGTTCACCTTGTACCAACTCAATCAAACACAAAAAAATATTCTTCCATATCATAATGTTTGAAAATCAGGAAGGATAGTTTAGCTTGCGAGCTTGAGATTTTCAGAGTATAAGTTTTCATCTCTAGTGTTTTTCCACTGGCAATAGGCCTAGACAGTACCCCGATGGAGTCACACACGAACAAAAGCATTTCTCCACTACCAACGAGCTTGTTCATTACCCTGATGGAGTTTCCTGCTTCACCTCTCTCCATAAGAAGCGTTTCTCTTCTTTTTCCTTTGTTTTGTTTTTTTAAAGAGAATTGTGCATAGAAACTTATTTATTTTTGGGATGGAAGAGGGATCCCAACTTATTGACAGTAGGAGAGGTCGTTCCTTTAGATAAGCATGTAAATACCTTTGATTCATGTTTTCTCATTTATATTTTTCCAATTCGTCATTTCTACTAGTTGGATAAGCTTGAACACATATAGTAGAATACTGAGTATAGGCATGAGGTTTCCCAGTCTGGACACGGGTTCATGGTTCAACCAAAAATTTCTTTACAAACAACTCATATTTTCCATCAAGGAATCATCGGCTAGATGTTACAACCAAGAATAGAGAAGACAGACACATGACTGGCCAAGTGTTATAGTGTCACAAGACTCTTTGAACTTTAGCCACATGTGCATTCAAAAGCCAAAACATAGTGCCAGCACAACACTTATTCGATTATTGCACACGAATGGAAAAATCAACACGAAAGGAAAAACAAGACGATATGAAAGGCGTACATAACAATAAAAAAAACTAAAAGTGTAGAAAGAAAAATGATCATGACAAACAAGATGTAGAATTGGAATAAGAAAACCATGATAGACTACGAGTGCAAGAGAAGTACAAGGAAAGGAAAACTAAGATGCAACTAATCCTACTCCTATCATAGTAGCTAAATGGTTGGGGTTACATGAAATGAAATTTCCAGTGAAGCCAATATATTTGTTCTTGATTTGCATCCACAAAGATACAGACAATTAAAGGAGACAAACAGTAGGGTGAAACATAAAATACAAAAACTTGAGAAATATACACACAGAAAAGAAGGTCTTTCTTGTTGGCATAAAAGTGTATCACAACCACCCAATACACGTTCTTACCTCTATGATGGATACCATTATTCAACAAACCTTAGAAGCCTCTTTTAAGTGTGTCTTCATCTGCATTGAGCTTCTTAGTAAGCCTGAGCAAGTATTGAGGCTTGTTACCTGCAACATGGCTTGCCAAGTAATATTGTTCTAGCCATTGAGTGATTGGATCATAAAATTAATGATTGTTGTTTGCAAAGCCTCGTGATCTATGAAAAGGTTAATTCTTGGATTGACGTGGGATCACGATGGGAATCTTGTTAGAAAAAATATATCTAATCATTCTCAACAATCATGCCAAGATATTGAGGACCTGCCATCAGCGCAGGCTGAAGTGCCTCACCTGCTTGACTGAAGTCTCAGGAGAAAGACGGTAAACAATGAAAATCAGAGTGCATTAAGAAACTGTCATCGGGAGTGCTGATGGGAAAATGATAAGTTGAATGACAGTCACCTAAGGTAGAGAAATGATTAGATGCGTTCGTTGGGATGTAAAATTCCTAGTTTGCAATTTGAACAATATTGCGAATTATCTGCACAATCAAACCAAGTTCATTGTGAGCTATATATGCCGGGCGGGTTTGCAGTGGAATATTCTCAAGAAGACCGAGAGGTTGATCAGGGGAGGGAAGTTTCAATAAGTATGATTGCACGTAAAGATAGTCTATGGGATGATCAACTTCACAATTCCATGACTTCATGAGAGACAGACACTCCAAACCTAAATTTGATATAAGAGATGTGCATGAAGACTGGTGTGTTGTAAGAAACTCATGGATTTGATCACCTGTCGACATATGTTTGGCCATTGTTCCATGGTTCCATAGAACCTAGGGTAGGCCGAAAATTCCTACAGCAAACATCTCTTGGCACCTCCTTTTGTGCCCATGGTTCTACCAACCACCACATGACTTGGGCTTGGGCTAAGGATTAACCCTCGGTTGTTAACTCTTTCCCTCCATTCCTTCAATCATATGGTGAGTTCCAGAACCTTGGGCTAGGGCTAAGAAATGAGCCCTCAACTCCCTTTCCCCTACGATCTTATGCTTACAAGGTGGATGAGGGCTAGGGTTTTAGCCCCAGCCCCGTCGTCAATCATATTTCAATGAAACTTTACAAGTGTATTTGCTGCAGAGTTTATTAATAACCACCAATATCGCATTAGTAAGATGCTTCCCTATTTTCTCTCAGTTCAGAAGTTCAAACCCATGGAGGCCATTTTGAGCCAAGAAAAAGAATTGGATAATCCTGTGGTGCCACATGGCAGCCTGTGATTGGGCCACGTGGCACCCAATCATTGGTCCAACAAATCAAACCATTAACCAATCAAAAAATGACACCACAAAAAAATATAGTGAGGACACTTGGAGGCCTACCATTGGCTTGAAATACACAGTAAACCTACCTATTCATCATACAAATTTTTGAGTCAACAGTGTTGCACTTCAACCTGCAAAATTTTACATGTTTAGGAAAGGGATCAAAATGTGATATTTGGAGCACACGATGTCAGTTTTGAGTGATTAAAGTTACATTGGATTAAGATCGACAAGATATATGTTTTGGCTCTAGTTTCAAGAAATTTTGAACACTTTCAATATTGAGCACTTTAGTGATCCCTTCGATCAACCAACTCTATAACCAAACCTGCAAATAAATCCTCCCAAAACTAGAAGTGAACTTGGCATCTCTGTCGAACACATTCTTCTTCAAAACACCATGCAACCTCATTATCTCACTGATGAAGACCGATGCTACCTCACTAGCTAAATAAGTAGTCTTCGGTAGAATGAAGTGAGCTACCTTGCTCAACCTATCAACCACAAGCATGATGGAATAATGTTGCTTCAATGTCCTCGATAAAACTATAATTAAATCCATGAATATGACCTCCCATTTCCACTCTAGAATCAAAATAGGATGTAACAAACCAGCTAGTTACTTACAATCAGCTTTCATCTAATAACAGTCGAAGCATATAACAACAAACTTCACCACTTCCTTCTTCAATTTCAGTCAATAGTATAACATATTCATAGTTTTCAATGTATCGTGATATCTCCGTTTTCATGAATACGACTTGATATGCAACTCTGTCAAGATAAGCTTCTTGAGCTCATTGTCATATGACACATAGAGCTTGTCCCTAAATCTCGCCAAGCCATCTATCTTGAGATGATAATCCACATCCTATTCACTTGCACCCTACTATAAACAATGCTTAAGCTCCCTATACTTGCCATCCTACTATCCTACTAATAAGATTTGTTCCTATAAATATGTCCATAAGAGCTCATAGCTACAACATGGTTTACCTACATTGTCCTATTGAGAGCATTCACAACTATGTTCTCCTTTCCGTTAATGTATCTGATCTCAATGTAAAACTCACTAAGGATAGCTAACCATCTAGTTTTCCTAGCATTCAGATTAGGTTGGTAAAATAGATAACTTAGTCCACTATGAGCACTCATCAACACAAACCTCCTACAAAGAAGATAGTGCCTCCACATCTTCAATGCATGAATAATGTCTATGAACTCTAGATGATGAATCATATAGTTATCCTTGTGCTCATTCAATTTCCTTGACTTATGGAACACTACCTGTCCTTTTTCATCTCATCTCTTGCAAACATCTGTGCACACCACAAATTCTTTAATTGGATCTATAATATTTAAAACTAGAGTGTTTGTAAGCAACTTCTTCAACTTTTTAAAGCTTGTTGAACATTCCTATATCCATTCAAATTTCTTTCCTTTCCTCTCCAATGATCTAATATGATATGCAATTTGTGAGAAGTTCCTAATGAATTGCCTATAGTAACCTACTAGCCCCATGAATTATATGATCTCATCCACATTTCTAAGAGCTTCCCATCCATGAGGCCTCTTATCTTTTCTAAATCCACTATTATGCCTTGCTTGGAGACAACATGTCCCAAGTAATTACCTCTATCTAAAAGAAATTGCATTTACTAAGCTTGGCATACAATTGATGCTCTCTTAGGAATCTTGATATTGTTGCTAAGTGTTATTCATGCCCTTCCTAATTCTTAGAATATATCAATATATCATCAAAGAATACTGTCACATACTTGCCTAGATAAGGATGCAACACACTATTCATCAAACACATGAAAGTACCCGGAGCATTAGACAAACCAAAAGGAACCACAACAAACTCATAATGTCCATATCTAGTCCAAAAATTAGTCTTTTATATATCCTCTTCTTTGATGCGTACCTGATGATATCTTGATCTCAAATCAATATTTGAGAGCACTATTTCTCCCTTCAGGCGATCAAACAAGTCATAAATCCATGGCAATGGTACCTATTCTTGATTGTCACCTTGTTCACCTACCTGTAATCAATACATAACCTGAGAGTACCATCATTATTCTTCATGAACAATATGGATGCACCCCAAGGTGATACACTTGGCCTAATGTGTCCTTTATCAAGCATTTCCTTCAAATGGAACTTAAATTCCACTAAATATGGCGTGATTATCCTGTAAGGTGCCTTCAATGTTGGTGCTAGTCCTCATAAAAACTCAATAGAATAGTCCACTTCCCTATGGGGAGGCAACTCTGAAACCTATGTTGGAAACACATCCTGAAATTTTTGCAATATAGGGTACCTCTTAAGGATTTCCACATCCTCAACATCCTTACCCTTGTCACCATAACTATGAACTGTAAAATATAAACTCCCTCTCTTATGACTACACTTAGCCTGCATAGTTTTAACCATCCTTACTATTGTAGGATTCTTCTTTCCCTGCAATATTGTCTTTTCCCTATTATCATCTAGGCACTCAATAACCTTGTCATAACAACCTACTTTACATCCAATCCATAACCAAGAGAATACTATATGATCCAAATGGAATCAAATTTATATGTGTCAATGTAGGCAGACCATTCATATCAAATGCATAACCTCTTACCCAAGGATGAACTCTCTTCTTAGTACCTATAGTAAATGGCCCCAAGAAAAACTCTACATGGACTTTTTTCAAAAAGAACACTTATCGACCAGGTCATGATTAACATAAATATAATTGGATATAGGGTCAATAAAAATATAAAAATCTCAATCACAAAGATTACCCTCCATCTCAATAATGGATTCATGTTGAAATTCCTACTTGTTGTCCACCACTGCATAAATCCGAGGAATGTTATGGTCAACATCCCTAACAATTTGCAGCTCTCGAGCATTGTATATATGAGGCATTCCACCCTAGTATAATTGAAAATCCTTTTTGCGATGATGTTTTCCACAAATACAACACTTCCATGGTCCCCTACCATCACCTCTATTCCGCTACTCTCGAGGCTATGACCCATGTCCCTTATCAACTACATTAAAATTCATGTAAGGAGAAATATTTTCTTTCTCACCTGCATCCTAAGGTCTTCCCTACTTCAATGGAAACTTCCCTTTAACTTTCTCATTACCCTTAAATTCATGATTAGGTTCAACATTACGCTTTTATTGATCATAAAAATTCTTTAGCTTCCTAATGTCTTTCTCTATAGACTGAAGCTCATCAAAATCAATCCGATCTCTATATGCTAAAGCAACCCACTGATGAACCTTTGAATATTAGCTTTCTCATCCTTGAGGTAAGTCACAGACCTCAACAGCTCTAGAAACCTGCTAGTGTACACATCATTTGTCATGGAACACATTTGTAGCTCATAAAACTCCTTATATCTATCATCATAATACCTTTCAGATAAATACCTCTTCTTGAAGAGGCTCTTGAACTCATCCCAGATCAACTCTTCTTCTCGAATTCCTTTGAAATTCTTCACATATTCCCACCATATATTTTCTTTCCCTTTAAGGGTAGTTATCTTTGGTTTTCATTTTCTTTGAACAATTATGAAATCTAAAGAATTTATTCATCCCAAAAAACATGCCTCTACATATTCTTGATTCTTTATCTCTCCATCAATTGTAGGAGGCTTGAATTATTAAACTCTTATAGAAATTACTCACTCCTATAAGGATGATGGAAGTGATGATGATGATGTCTCTTAGAAGAGGAAATAGACTGAAACCCATACATACCAGTCCTCCTATCAGGTATACCCAATGATATTCCACCTCTAACTATGTCCCCTATATCCAACTTGTATTTTGACCGGGAACTACTACCATATTCCTCATTAGTCTTCTCTTCATGTTCTTGGCTAATCCTCAGTTTTCCCTATCTCTCCAAGTATGAAAAAGTTTTAAGGATGACTGCATTGACCTCTACCTACTTTTCCTAACCCCTTCAAAGTCTTTGATGAGCCTTAACCAACCTATCATTGTCTTCCTTGAAGCTTCTAATCTCTGCCCAAACTCCTCAATTTCTCTACTATATCATGAGAGTACTCATCTCCTTGCTACCCAACAAATATGTAGAGAGAGTCACACGAACTATATTCCACCCTTTTTCTCATCATATTTTATTCTCTTCTTCTTATAATCATGCCATGTTAGATAAACCAAATAGATACCATAATCAAAATCATACATTAATGATGTTCAGGGGAGGCTTATCTCATCTACAAAACAAATTCTCATTAACACAATACATGTATAATAATAATCATATCAATATTCCAATATCATGCATTAAAATACCTACTGCATACCATGACATCATGCATGACAACCATAACCATGAAACTGCATACATAAAAACATGCATCTAGCCCATCCATTCCAATTATTGAACCATGCTTTGATACTAATCTATAATGTCACCTACCACATTTACCCACTTTGACTAGTTTGTAGTGGTAAAAATTGGTGGAGGGATATTATGACATGAATTTACTCCCTAAGTAAAATTAAGGAAGTGTAAATGACCAACCAAAATTTTATTAACCTTCCTAAGGAGCTATAGGACCCCCAAGAGCTAATCCACCACTCAGGTGCACAAACCTAGAGCCAGGTTGACCATTTTACGATCTTGAATCCCATTCACTTACATAACAAGGTAATCCAATGACTCTAATTCTCCAATCACATGGATGACCTTGCCTCCCAGCGACTGTAGTCTAAATTACCTAGTTCTCTATATGTGACCCCGAGATCTGAGGCACTTTTTCAAGGCTAGGATCCAGGCCTCTGCGTAGAACTTGATATAAATTTCAAAAATGATAAATGACACAAGAAAAAATCATTTAACAAAAAAATTAGACATTGACTTAACCTAACCAGGTCTAACCATGACAATCATTCTGTCAAGCATATGGTCAACATGAAATCTAGAGGTCATGAATGCCTATCTGAACAAATAGATATGAAATTTATACGAGAATCATCAACAAGATCTAATGCCCTCTTAAAATAGCTACAATAACATCTATTAATTCATTCAATTTATAATCATTCCTTTACTAATCAGAACATGATAAGAGCCATAACTTGAGCCTATCATAAAATCATGCTTATAACCAACATATAATGAGATTAATAACAATGATAGAAAAACCATGAAATCCACATCATAACAAGTATATTTACTTACTAAAAACAATAGGAACTTAGCTCTTATTAACATATTAAAAAACCAACCAATTCAGGGACTTCCATGTAACACCTGACCATAGATTGGGGCTAAACCAAATATTTCCTCTAGCCAATCACCCCTGTGCCATATTCCAAGCATGAATGTGGGATCTCATGGGATAAATCAATCCATGAGAAACTAAGGTAAACCAGAGGTTAAACCACCTCCACCTTCACACTACCATAATCTCACTCAACCTATTCTGAGATCACAAAACCAAACCAAGCTTGGATGCCCCAGAATTCCTTCACCATCCCACGAGGAATTTTCCTCTCTCTGTCCACCAATTGAGGAATTCTCAAATAAAACCATATTCACCGCAAATCCTTTGGATTTTCATGATACCACCTCACCTAAATCTAAAACCTTCCGCAATCCAAAGCTTAAAAAGAGTGAATCCTATCACACCATGGTTATCCGAAAATGGCAAGGTAAGGCTAAAACCATTGTCAAACCCGACAAAACCCATGCTAATGAAAACAAATGAACCAAATACATAGATGCATGTACCATGTATGCCAAAACCAACTAGGAAATCATACATTTAACCTGTTACTTGTAAGTATTTATGGCGAAGCTACTTGATCCAACTCTTCCTTCCATGATCCCTCCTTTTCTTTGTCTTCCTTTGCTTTCGTTGTCCTTATTTCTCTCGTTTTATTGTTTTCTCCTCTTCGTGTTGTTCTCCTCTCCGAAGCCAATTCCAAAACTTAGCTGACTATAGGCCCCAAACTCATGCTCTGATGCCTTTTTATTACTGTTTCCTCTAATTTCTTCATTTTTACCTCTATTTTCCTTCAATTTCCTCCTCACATGAAACCCATGATCTTTCAACTTCCTTTTCTCCTAATTTCCTCTCTTTCATAGATAAAATGTGAATAATTCCTTTTTAAAGAATTTTCTAATGCCTTTGCCAATTTCCCCTTAGACATAATAAACAACAAGTGATGTCCACTAGGATACTTTGCCCAACATCTAACTCGGAATACATGTCCCATGATCTTGGTCTTATTTTTCTTTTATTAACTTTAACACATGAACTTTTAACCCGAGGCTACTATATTCCATACAAAATTAAAGGGTTTGGGGATGTATTAGTGGAATTACCTAATGGTTGTGTTAAAACTAATTGACAATGTGATGTATGTGCCTCGTACTAAGAAAAATATAATCTTAGTTTCCACTATAACAGTTTGGGGTTTGAAAGTAGAATTTGTATATTGACATTATATCATGAGATATATGCAAGTTCACTTAAGGATTGTTGAAATAGGAGTTAGAACTGTAATTTATATAAAGTGAATGTCACGACCAAAATCCATCAAGCATTGCCATCTGTGACCATGGAAGAAAAAGCTATTTGGCGTTAATGGTATGACCATATTAATTATCATCATCTATTACTACTTCCAAAATGAGGAATTTTAGAAGGGATTCCAATATTTAGAAACAAATATTCTTCATGTAAAGGGTGTGCATTAGGGAAGATGCATAGGGAAGAGTTCCCTATTTATATAGATAAAATGAAAGGTATGTTCTAGAACTTGTGCACACATTTGTATATGGTCTTATCTATACTAGATCATTAAGTGGAGCATATTTGTTTTTATATTTATGGATGATTGTACAAAATAAACATGGGCATACTTCACAAGGAAGAAGAGTAACTATTTAAATATTTTAAGGAATTAAAACTTTTGGTTGAAAAGAAAACATGAAAATATATCAAGATCATCTGATCAGATCAAGGGGAAGAATATATTTCAAATGAATTCATCAAGTACTAGAAGTTCCATGGAATTTTACAATAATACATAGTACCATATACTAAAAAAAAGAATGGAGTAGCGTAACGGAAGAACAAAACCTTGGTAGAATGTGCATATAGCATGTTAAAAGGTAACAAAACTTACCAACTATTTAAAGGTTGAATTTGTTAACACTATTGTTTAATTGAAAATTTGAAGTGCAACAAAAAGCTTAGATAATAAGGCTTATTTCGAAGAACTTTATTGTTATAACCAACAATAGGTCATCTAAGAATATTTGGAAGTAAAGAATTAATTCATGTTCTGAAAGAAGATAGGAGAAAAATTGATACAAAATATATTGAGTGTATTTTATTTGGTTACTATTCCAAGAATAAAGCATATACATTATTTGCTCGCACATAAATCAATTTCGCTAGTAGAGATGTGTTATTTTGTGAACTTGAAGAAGATAATGGCCATAAGGATGATAGGTATGATGCATGGTATATTCATCACGAGTATGATGACGTTAAAGAGGAAGAAAATGATAAACATTGTTGGGGATTGGCTTTGCCCAATTTTGACACCCTTTTTCATACTTTTCCTCTCCCATTTTGAACTATCTTTAACCCCTATTATGCCTATTTTGGTTATAATACTTAGGTCTTCCCCAAAAGGGTGTCGTATGCTAAAGGTATGAAAATTAACATGAAAAAGAGTCTTTTACCTTAACTTTAAGTATTCCTTACAACTACTTATTCTTTATCTAATTACCATGACAACTAATCTAGAGTTCTTGTGCAGATTTTTTATTTATTTGAAAATAGACCCACATTTCCTAGCAGACAGTTGTGCGATCCTATTCCGTGAAAACACTCCAGAATTCTTGCAGCCATGGATTTCCTGCAACAACATCAGTGGTTAGCTATGATCCATGAATATCTAAGTCAAACAGGAACATGGGTTGTGTGGGGAATTTATTACATATGAATATTGTCCTATTGGTTGTTTCAGATCTGCCAACAATACTGCCCAAAATCATAAACCTTATCTCGTTGGATATTTGGAGGAAATCTATAGCCATGTAATGAATTTCATCTAATCCATGCTTTCGGTCATGGACTAGACCCAGGATGGCTAAATTTGATATTTTGTAACAAGACTATTAGCCAATGGCTTATATTAGTAGTCTCACTTGCTTTGAGGCATTTATGGGCTTTCGTAAATGTATAAACTATGTTCTAGTTTATATAATAGGGGGTTGTTGGGTTGGTTTCAGCTAAGACTATATATCATATTATACTCGAGTGTATCTTTTTCATATTAATACAATATGATATGTTCTATCTAATTTAGTGAGCAAGCTCTTCTAATTTGAAGGGGTTGTTAGTAAGGGAGCCCCCCCTTTGCTCATAACTCTTGTAGTTTAGTGTTTATGAATTTTATTTTTGTTATGTAATAATAATTTGTTCCTATAGCTAATGAACCATGGTATATCAGCAACAATTGATTAAATGAACTAGTTTCCTATTAATGCGTGGAATTCATTTAGTCAAGATTTGATTCATAATGTTGAGTGAATTTTTGAGTTTGTTGTAAGTTTATTTATATATCTTTTCCTAATCATCATCAACAATACTAAGATTTGTAGAGGGATGTTTGATCCAATCTATATCCTTTTCTACTAAGTGATTTATGCGAGAAAGAGTCATTAGTTTTTCATGATTGACTCACTAGATTAATGAGCACTCACAATGTTAAGCCTGTATATATTTTGTACATCATATCACAAGATTCCCTGCCCTGGGTTGATGATTTATGTTAATCAAATTATAAGGCTATAATTTGACACAACATTTTGGTGTCGTTGTTGGGGAGGTGTTAAAGGGATAATACTGAAGTGTTTTCTTTTTGTATTACATGCATTGTTTGGAATTTTCAGGACTGGTGGAGCCGAAGTGGTAAGAAGAAGGGAAAAGCCTACGCACCAGAGGAGGTTAGAAATTCGCAAAAGCTGTGTCCTGATTGTTTGGTAAGTAATTTATTTTTAATTTGTTTGCATAGTAGATAACTGGGTTAAACATCTACAAATGCCTTTTGTGGTGATGTGAGAACCACTTCATTTACTAATACACTAGAAAGGAAAAAGTAGTTGCAAGATATAAGGCAACAAGAGAAGAGAAGAGAAGCGAAGAGCCCATAACATATTCCTACTTCTACAGTAGTAACCTCTGCAAGAAAATGTTATGTTTCTACCCATTTTGAATCTCCTGTCACAATGAAAACCACATCTTTTCTCAGTGGTCAGCCTGAAAAGGAATTCCTTGGCAATCCTATTCAAGAACCAAAATTTCAAACCATTGATTTTGTAGAATCTATAGTTTACAAAGGCCCCATTTCCTTTTGGTTCAGAATGGCTCATGAAGAAGAGACTAGTCACACAGATGGATACGATGAGAAGGAAGAAGAACTGGTTACATTCGAATTCACTATCAGGGAGGCAAGTGGAGCTACTCAGATGAAGAATATTCTCCTTCATCATTGCCTAACTTTCATGGGGTTCCTAGTGAAGATCATGATAGCATTCTATTCAAGTTTGATGTGTTATGCAGGAGCTATGACTGCTCTTCCAATGCTAAGAACCTGAAGTTGTTTCCTACAACATTAAAGGATGCAGATCTCAGGTGGTTTATGGGCTTGGCTTCAAACTCCATTACAACTTGGGAGGAAATGAAAAAGGTATTCTTAAGGAAATATCAAGATTATTGCAAGATTAGGGACCTAAGAGAAGAAGATATTTTTGACATGACTCAGAAGGAGGGGGAGATCCTTGAGGACTTGGTGGAGAGATTTTAGTATAGCCTGCAGAAATTGAAAATGAATCAACTGAGCAAGGATACTAAAAGAAAAATTTTGCTCAAAGCAGTCAGACCAATATCTTTGGAGATTTTGAGCTTAATGGGACGAGGTGACATATCAAAGTTGGGCTATGACGAGGTATGTGAAATGTCACATAGTTCGGGTTCGAATTCGAATATTACAATTAAATTCAATTCAAGTTCGAATTTTTCAATGAGGTTCGTATGAGGTTTGTTCATGTATATATATATATAATATATTAAAATTACATAAATCTTTTATATTCATTTATAATTAATATATATTTATATTTTTTATCAAATATTATATCAATAAATTTACAATTTTCCATAAATATAAGATATATGAATTTATAATATTTAAAATAACAATACCCTAATTTCGTTAATGTAATATAAATTTAAAATATATTAAAAATAATTCTTGTAAAAATATATAATTTTTAAATTATGCTAACTTTTCTTTGCACATAGTAATTTTATAATTATGATATGGTAATATTTGAACTATTCATAGCATTATTACTTATAAATTATAAATTTAACGTTGCGTATAATTTTATCCCTATAACCTCATTTTAACATTTCAACTAAGTCTACCAAATCGGGACTTTGAAGAAAAGGTAGTAACTAATTTTCAGGGCATTTTAATTGTGAAGAATTGTGATTTCAAAAATTTTAATTCTTTAAAAATTAGATAAAATATAAATCAGAAAAATTGTCAAAACCTCTCAAGCACTTAGACTATGAAACATTGTGATTTCAATAGCCTAAATTCTCTACAACGTAAATAAAAAATAAACCAAAATACTTTCTAAAAATTACACCTAAAAAATATTAGATTTTCCTATCGATTTTGATGAAGTGTAGTGTCTTTGTATAAATGGCGGGTGGTGACGGAAAAAAGATTGCAGGTTGCCCTCATGCATGACGTAATGCCCACTTTACTTTCCGTTTATATTTTTATAATTAGTTGGATTTTCATTGTGTAGGGGCCTAATCGAACTCCATGAAGCAGTTAGCTTATGGAGTTTGGTTAGGAATCTTGGCAGCGCAAGGCATATTTATATATAGGGGTCAGGGAGTGGCGTAGTATATGGTGATCATATACAACCTTCTCAAACCTAAACTAATTTTAATATTTCTTTTGAAATTCACCGAATTTTGGACCTCAACTTTTAGTTTCGATGAATCATGTGACACTGGGTATGTGAAATATATTGGTGATATTCAAGAAGAAATTCTAAAGTTGAAGGAGCAATAAGAGATACATCTTCCAAGCTTGTAAAGTCAGTTGCTAAAGATGGAGTAACCATAGCTGAAATGGATAATTTATTTGAAAATTCCAAAACTGATATTCTTAGTACATTTTCTTCTCAATTGGGTGTTTTGTAGGTTAAGAAGAAACACGAAAAATAGGAGGAACTAGAGAAATCCCTGGCCATGTTCTATTCGAAATGTAGGAAGAAGCATGCCTTGAGGGAATGTCGTGTAGATAGTATAGAGGTATACTGAATCTATGAAGCAGAGCATTCCACTCATCAATGTCCTTCACTTCCTAAAATTAAAGTAGCATATCTAGTAGATCAAGGAGTTGTCAATGCACTCTATGCAATGGCACCTCAAGGACCATGGAAACCATGTGCTGCAGGTATTGCTCAGTTGCATTATCAAGTTCCTTATACTCAAAATCAGATGTGGAATATTCCAATGCCCTAGAAGCCTTGGTGTCCGTAAAAGCCTTAGAAGGGGAAATTTTCTTACCCTACCACTCAAAATTTTCCTTCCCAAAACTTTTATTCACTGCAACCCACACAACAAAAAATGATTCAACCTCAAGAGTAACAATGTCAATTGCCTACCCCACCAAGTCAACCTCATCCTACGCAACTTCCTACCCAGCGAGTGTCTAAGCCCAAGAATAAAACCATCCAATCCACTCACAACATTGGATTGGTCACTTATGCCGCTCATCCTACCTAATCTATTACACCACAGGTGCTGTAGGAAATTTTTGTTCATATGTTATAGGAATTTCCTGTGTCGCTGCTGGAAATCGAGCTTAGGTCCGAAAAAGTGGTGACTCAGCCAGGAAGTGTTGGAAATAATACTGAGAGGGGGGTGAATCAATATTATTCAGGTCAATAAGCTTTTTATTTTCATACTTAATTCATATACACTATTTCCATGTGGGTAACCCACATGTACACGCAATTGTGCTTGAGGAAACAAGAGTATATCCAACAATCTAATGATTAATTTAATTCATCATATGTTGGTCTCTAATATATGCATCAGTACTTTATTAAACATTGAACAGTAACCTTATGCAGTGAATAACAGAATGAACCATCACACATAAGCAACACATATTAACACCAAGATTTAAGGTGGAAACCCAATGTGGGTGAAAACCACCTGCTACTGTCATTTATATCTTCTTTTAATAATAAGAAAATCCATTTACAACATTGTACTGGTGCAGACTCATACCGGTATGCAGGCTTCTACTTGCAGAAGACTACAACATTCTCTCATTCTCCAGCTTCTACTGGAAGGGAGCTACAACCCCCTAGCTCTTATACTAGCTTATATGTTTACTAGTACATAGGTGTTGGCCTACAGAAGGCTACAATATTCTCGTTTTTTCCAGGGACCACATCTCATAAATTTTCATACTGGATACTCTTGGAACACAACATCACACTTTGCAGGCCACATTTCATCCAATTTTCATACTAGACCCATCAACAACATTGAAGCTAAAATCAATCACCACTGTAATAAAACCATCAACTATATCTACGTCATTCAATCGTTGAAACTCAAACATCTCTTTTTGAATCAATAAAACTTAATCAATCACTGACCCAACTGAATCATCCACTCTTTTAATCAACTTGAATCAATCAACTGCAATAGATAGATCACTATAACCAATACATAGATCTGTATTCATATCACTACAATATCATTTAGAATTATGTGTAACCTTAAAACCATGCTTTTGAGTGTACACTCTATTTGGCAGAAGCCAACCTATGTGTATACGTAGCTTCCCTAAAGCAAACCAGTGTATAGATCTGCAAACACTTTGTTGCACTTCCAGACTTCAGACATAATCACACATAGAGGATAATGATAAGTCATTACGATCATGATCCATCATTATATTTCATCCATCAAAACTGAAGCTACTCATAATCAACCAATCCGAATATGTAGACTATTGTCACCAGAAAATAGTCACATAAACACAATGCAAAACCCTAAACACTACAACAGCAAACAAAACCCTTATAGATCATACTTTAGAAGATATACGCTACATCCATAAGCCGAAGCAACATGTATATGGCCTTTTACCAAGGGGAACCAGTGTACAGATCTGCAAATTCCATTTTGTGATGTATATGCTACTTTTGTATGTTGAACCAGCGTGTATATGTTGTTTTTCCAAAGCCAACCTACGTACGTATATGGAAATGCTAACTTAAAGCATCACAACTATTTCAGACTTCATCCATACTCAGATCATCACATTTACATAATAAAAACATGTGTTAGTATTCAAATCTAGAATGTTCAAGATCAAACCACATAATGCTAATACCTCTAAGCCTTCATGATCCTGGTTCATCAACATTCATCAACCTTATAGGTGCATCCTTAGTTTGGATCAAAAACCCATAACCTGCATACATGATCTCACCCTTCATTAGATATTTAATACTTGCTTGTCCTGGCCTAATGATCTTCTCCTCCTTATATAGTTTTAGGCCTTTCTCAATACCATGGACCAAAACCACTTAGGACCAATACCTTGGACTAAATACCTCGGATCAATGCCACGAACCAAATACCTTGGGTCAGATACCTTGGAACCAAAAACTTGTTTTCCCAAGATATATGCACTTTTCCTTCTATGAAATTGCATGTGTATGTATATGCTCCTTTTGTTCAATGAACCTACGTGTATACGCAGATTAGTCAAGGTGGACCTGTGTATACCTTTCTTTCTTCATTCTATGGAGCCTGAACTAATTCTTTGTTGTTAACCTGCAGTACTTTGATCTTTCATCTGATTTAGTTTCCATCAAGGACAACACCTATATCATAATGCCAACAATCTCCCCTTTTGGACTTGATGGCAACAATTATTTGTTGTTAACTTGTTGCACTGTGAACTGTCATCTTAGTGAGTTTCCATTGTACATTACTTCTGAATTGATTCCTTTGAACTGCCCTACATCACATCTGTTAACACAACTACCATCTATTTTGTCACATCTAATATCTCTTCTGTAGATTCATCTAGTTACCATATATAAGTGAGTTGTTTTGCTACAGGTGGGTTGCCATGAAGCACAACACATGCATCGTAATGCCAACAATCTCCCCCTTTGGACTTGATGGCAACAACAACAACACCAAGTCACTCTCCCCCTTTGACATCAAGGGCAAAGGGTCATGCTCCCCTTGAGTGCATGCTGAATTCTCTGATTGAACTCCCTCTTTGTTCATGTTGAGATGTATTGTATCATCCATGCCCCCCTGAGCACATGTAGAGTCTACAAATAATTTCGAGAAAAATAGCATGACTCTATAGCTCAAATATGTGAGATTGACCTTTCCATCACCAATGACTCATACATGCATCAATCTCCCAACCAAGTGGAGATATACCAAATTTTACTAATCCTCCCAACCATGTGGGGATAGACAAATTGTTTATACATGACTGAAATATTACATCATCCTTCCCATGCATAGTGAGGGTGAAAATTACATCATATGACCAAAAGGGACTCATCAAAAAACTACAATAGACAGAGACAATTTAATACATCATGGGTCTTGATATGACCTTTACATAGAATGATATACATGACAAAGACCAAATGTCTAAACATGACCATGACAATTATCAACAACTATCATACACCATATGAACTTTATGCATCTTTGAAGGCATGATGACAGTAGGATAAAGGAAATGAGTGGCTCATCATCAAGTAATGAAGTTGTGTACTCAAGCTTTGTATTTCTCTTTGTCCTTATGGATATCATCATGTAAGAAACATATATGTACTATATGCATGATCAAATATTCATCCATAATCATCCATAAATCTTATCTAAATACCAACTATGTTACTACAAGAATCATCTGAGATTTTATCATGGGCACCTCATAAATGTAAATAGTAGGATGTAACATTAGCCATATAAGCATCATCATCATTGATTAGGTACCAAATACTTCTACACATAATGCCAACAATGATTTATTAGAAGCATAGCATGTTCTCCTTTTGAACATGTTCCACCTATTCACTGTCATATCTGATCATTGCATATATTAGTAAGAAGTATCAAGGAATCATCATCAATCAAATATACATCAAGTTATCAACAACTTGTGAGGATCAAAAGAACTTCTAAATAACATCCACATACTGTAGTCATCTATCATCACAACAGAAAAGATAACTGATAATTGTCTGAATTATATCAAATCAGTTTTTCTGAGTCTGTCCCACTGTATCTTCTCAAACCACATATACGCGACTGTACAGCTTTGAACTCGTTGATATATGCGACTTGTCTTCATGAAACTTGCGTATGCGATTTGTAACATTGAAGTTTCACACTTTCAACTCCCCCTGAATCTGTTATGTGTATACACTGTGCCATGCCACATATTTCGGACTCTACTTCCTTCTTCTTCCATATCTTCAAGTGTGATGCTATTTTCTCCTTTTGGTATGGTGCCCAAAATTTTTTCCTCCATTCCTTTTCTATATTTCCAAACTTGTTACATGCATAACATCTTACATGTTTCATATTTCTTCTATAGCAGTCAATGGCTTTGTGACCAAACATATTGCAAGAAAAACAATATCCCTTAAAGTACCTGGAAGCTAATGCTTTTTCTATGTGATGATTTTAAACCATTCTACTTCCACATCTTGCTGCAACATGTCCAAGATTATGACATATAAAACATTCAATATTATTCATTTGAGGAAATAATCCGCTATCACTTCCATAGATAGGAGTAAAAGATTTTCTTTGAAGAATTTCTTTCCTTGGTCGTTGATGGGATTGACCTCTCATTTCCTTGTTGAGCTTTTCAGGTTTCACATTAGAGTTCCTTACATTACCTTGTTTGCTAGATTCACCTTCAACAGATTCATGGAAACCAAGACCAGATTTGATGACAGCAGACCTTTGACAGCTAAGAATATCATCCAAAATATTAATACTATCTTGAAATCGTAAAATCTTATCCTTTTCTTCTAATTTACCTTTTAGTATATTTACCTTAGCTTGATATTTCTCTTCCTTTTCAAGATACTGCTACTTCATGATTTCTTCATCTTTTCTTCCTTCTTCCACTTTTTGCCTTAATTCGAGAACTTCATTTTCTTATTCTTCAAGAGCTTGGAGTAATTCTTCATTCTGCTTGTTTGATTTTTCAAGATCTTCTTTTAGAGAGAGGATCTTATCTTCAAGACTTTCATAGTAACTGGATCTATATTTTTGTTTCTTGATTGTTGTGCTCCTTTTATTTACTTCATTTCTTAATGATGTTATTTCATCCTACAGCTTTTGACATTCATCTTCCTTTTCCTTGTTTCCTTCCTCTAGTTGAGCTTTTAGGTTGTTAGCTTCATCTTTGAAGGAACATTCCCTTTTTTCCAATAGATCTTGTTGATCTCTAATTATGTTTGTAAGCCTTTTAAATTTCGCCTCTATTTGATATCTCTCTTTCTCACCCATAAGAGAGAATTCAATTGTTTCACTATCACTTTCATCATCTTCAAATGGATGGAGAAATGTATCACCAAAGGATAACAAATTCATACCTGATAGTTCTTTTTCTTGTTCATCTTCATTCTGAGGTGATTTTGAATGTGAAGAGTTGCTTCCACATAATCCCCAATTGATTCTCCCATTGTCATATTTCCTTTGAGATGTCTTCTTCTTATGAGGCACTTTCTTCTTTAGCTTCTTTCCCATTATTCTATGGATCTCCTTCAAGTGATCAAGCTTCTATCAAAGGATCTACTCTCATACCAATTGTTGGAAATAATACTGAGAGGGGGGGGTGAATCAATATTATTTAGGTCAATAATCTTTTTTTTCATACTCAATTTATATATGCTACTTCCATGTGGGTAGCCCGCATGTACACGCAATTGTGCTTAAGGAAACAAGCACATATCTAGCGAACTAATGATTCAGTTAATTCATCATATGTTGGTCTTTAACCTACGCATCAGTACTTTATTAAGCATTAAATAGTAACCATATGCAATTAATAACAGAATGAACCATCACACATAAGAAACACACATGAACACCAAGATTTAAGGTGGAAACCCAATCTGGGTGAAAAACACATGCTGCTGTTGTTTCTGTCTTATTTTAATAATAATAAAATCTATTTACAACATTGTACTGGTACAGACTCATAGCAGTACGTAAGCTTCTACCTGTAGAAGGTTACAACCTTCTCTTGTTCCCCAACTTCTATTGGAAGGGAGCTACAACCCCCTAGCTCTTGTACTAGCTTATATTTTTATTAGTACATAGGTGCCAACCTACAGAAGGCTACAACATTCTCTCTTCTTCCAGGGACCATGTTTCATAAATTTTCATACTGGATAGTCTTGGAACACAACATCACACTTGGCAGGCCACGTTTCACCCAATTTTCATACTAGACCCATAAACAAAATTGAAGCTCAAATCAACCACCACTGCAATACAACCATCAACTATATCTGCATCATTCAATCATTGAAACACAAACATCACTTTCTGAATCAATAAAACTTAATCAATCACTGACCCAACTAAATAATCCATTATTTTAATCAACTTCAATCAATCAACTGTACTGGACAGATCACCGTAACCAGTACAAAGATCTAAATTCAGAGAACTACATTATCATTCAGAACTAGTTGTAACCTTAAAAGCTTGCTTCTGAGTGTATAGACTATTTAGTAGAAGCCAACCTATGTGTATACGCAACTTCCCTGAAGAAAATTAGCGTATGGATCTGCAAACACTTTGTTGCACTTCCAGACTTCAGACATAATCACACATAGAGGATAAAACATGTGTTAGTGATCATATCTAGCCCATCCATTATCAGATCACATAATGATAAGTCATTATGGTCCTTTGTTGGAAATAATACTGAGAGGGAGGGTGAATCAGTATTATCTAATTCTTTTAATAAATCTTTTAGTTTTGCATGTCAGTACCATAAAATAATGAGCATGAACAAAGAAAACAGATAGTCACACCAAAGAACACAAGATGTAAGGTGAAAACCCAATGTGGGTGAAAACCACCTGCTGCAATATGTCTCTATCTTCTTTCAAATTAGAAACTCCTTTTTACAATGGTTTTGTACTGGTGCAGTCCTTTACCAGTACGCAGGCTGCAACCTGCAGAGAGCTACAACTCTCTCTCGTTTTCCAGTCTCTCCTGGAAGGGAGCTACAACCCCCTACTTTTTTCTTACAAGGACCACTTTTCATAAATTTTCAAACTGGATCCATAAGCATCAAATGATCATCAAGTATAAGAGAATCACCCAGTCCACTGTAGTAACCAGATCAACAATAATAGGACCAAACCCAGAACACAACAATGATAAACAAATATTTTAAGAGAAGTAAGCACCCTGCTCAACTGCTCGCCTGCTTACGTAAGCACCCTGCTCAACTGCTTGCCTGCTTACAGTACTCACCCTACTCAACTACTTGCCTGCTTACAGTATGCACCCTGCTCAACTACTCGCCTGCTTACGTACGCATTCTGCTCAACTGCTAGTCTGCGTACCTCGCTCTGAGTCCATTGAACTGCCTGCGGTCCTCCACACCTGAAACCCTTCTGTGCCTGCGTATGGGCGCACCTACAACCCTTCTGTACCTGCGTACCGATGCACCTGAGACCCTTTTGTGCCTGCGTACGGGCGCACCTGCAACCCTTCTATACCTGCATACCGGTGCACCTGAAACCCTTCTGTGCCTGCGTACGGGCGCACCTGAAGTTCTTCGTTCCTGCGTATGTACGCACTTTTCCCTCACTGTACCTGTGTACCTTCGGTCATAGATGATTTCAAGACTTCAGAAAGAACCCAGACAGCCAGATCTACAGATATGAACATGCGCCGAAGAGATCTTAGTCCATCAGTAGATTCCCCTTATTTAGATCTAGACCAGATCTTGCGCTCATAAGATATTCAACCAAAAAACATACTTAAGCCAAATGATCTCCTTTTCTTTATATAGTACAGCTCTTCCTTAAATCATGGATTAATACCACGGGCCGACACCATAATAACACAAAACCATCGACTAAAAAACCAAGTGTAAAACATAAGAAACCCCACGTGTGCTTTTCTTTTCCCTGAAATGTGTGCACTGGGGGTACGCACCTCCTGAATGGGATAACTGCGGGTATGTACGCACTTTATGAAACACCGACCTGCGTGTACACACCTTATGTAAGGTTTACCTGCGTACCCCTTATTTTCTTCAATATTTGATAGCTGATCATCAATATCTGCTGCTGACTTGAAGTACTATGATCTATCACCTGAATGGGTTGCCATCAAGGACAACACTTTAGCCATAATGCCAACATCCTCATCCATCATTAGGTTTCATCCATAAGAACTAAAGCTAATCACAATCAACCAATCTGAATATGCAGAATACTGTCACCAGAAAACAGCCACAAGAACACAATGCAAAACCTTGAACACTGCAACAACAAACAAAACCCTTATAGATCATACTTCAGACGATATACGCTACATCCATAAGCCAAACCAACGTGTATATGCCATTTTACCAAGGGGAACTAACATACAGATCTACAAACTCTATTCTTTGATGTATACGCTACTTCTATATGATGAACCAACATGTATACACTATTTTTCCAAAGCCAACCTATGTACAGAACTAGAAATGCTAACTTAAAGAATCACAACAATTGCAGACTTCATTCATACCCAGATCATCACATTTACATAATAAAAACATTCATCAGTATTCAGATCTAGAATGTTCAAGATCAAACCACATAATGCTAATACATCTAAGCCTTCATGATCCTGGTCCATTAACCTTCATCAACCATATAGGTGCATCCTTATTTCATATCAGAAACCCATAACCTATATACTTGATCTCACCCTTCATCAGATATTCAATACTTGCTTGACCTGGCCTAATGATCTTCTCCTCCTTATATAGTTTTAGGCCTTTCTTAATACCATGGACCAAAACCACTTAGGACCAATACCTTGGACCAAATACCTCAGATCAATACCATGGACCAAATACCTTGGGTCAGATACCTTGGACCAAAGAAATACCATGGACCCAAAAACATGTTTTACCAAGATATACACGCTTTTCCTTCGTGAAAGTGCATGTGTACGTATACGCCGCTTTTGTTCAATGAACCTGCGTATACCTTTCTTTCTTCATTCTATGTAGCTTGAACTATAATTCTTTGTCGTTAACCTATAGTACTTTCATCTTTCATCTTAGTGAGTTGCCATCAAGGACAACACCTATATCATAATGCCAACATGAAGAATTGAAGATATTGTAGAGGAAGATAATCTAGAAATGCCTAAAGTTGAAACCACACCTAAACAAACATAACAACCTACTTCAAGGCCATAAGAACCTACCTCATCCCACACGATCCAACCTCCTTTTCCAGAGAAGTTGGAAATGAAACTAAAACAACCTGAGTTTGTTCTTTTGTCTAAATTGAGAAATGTATGCATTAAAATCACATTGCTGCAAGACATTAAATATATCTCGATCTATGCCGAACAATAATGGAGCTATGTACCAAGAGACTAGGAAGAAAAAAGAGAGAACTCTCTACCATTCAAGTAGGTGGAAAGCTTGCAAGTTTAATGTCTACTGAATTTGTTACTGAAACATATGCAGACCCTAGAATCCCTGTGGTTACATTCTTTATCAATGAACATCCTATAAAAAACACTTTAATTCATTTGGATGCAGCCATTAATGTGATGACTATGGAGACCTTATCTAGAATAGGAACCTTTGACTTATTGCCTACTCCTACCATGTTAGATCTAGAAGATAGGTCTAAGGTAAAGCCAGAGGGGGTATTAGAAGAGATTGTCATCTCATTGGATTCCCGGAAGTATCCTACATATTTTTACATTCTTCAACCCAAAACTAACTTAGTAGGGAATTCTCTGATCTTAAGGAGACTGTGGTTAGCCACGATAGATGCTTACATATGGTGTGGGACCGGAAACATGACCATCACTCATGGGAATGAAATAAAACATATTAATTTGTGCCCCCTACTCAACCTCTCTTAATATAAGTAAATACACATTGGGTTGAAGAAGAAGAGCATGATTCAGAATGTACCAGACCATTTTCGACAATCACCAAAGCCATGAGCGTTCAAGAAAATTTAGAAGAAAATTTGATAAATTGTTGCATTTCTAATCTTGATTTTTTGCAGCAAAAAGAAGGGAAGTCTAGTCATAATTTAGATTTCATTACTAATCTACAAGATTTTCATGAGCATAGTATAGCAGCCGAACTACATTCAACCTCATTATCTACATTTCCTACATATTCCATGACTGAATGGGGGAGTAAGGTGGTTGAAATTTTTCCTGAAAAAACCTTTGAATTTAATTCTTCCTTAACCCCTGAACAGGAAAAATAGTTAATTCAAGCATTGAAAAACTTTTCAAATGCTTTTGCTTGGGAATACATAGATATGAGAAGAATTCACCCAGACACATGCATTCATCATATTTATATAGAAGAGAAATCCAGGCCTATGAGACATCCACAAAGGAGGATGAACCCCGCTTTAAGGGAAATTGTGAAAGATGAATTGCACAAATTGTTAAATGTAGGGTTCATCTATCCTATCTTGGATAGTTAGTGGGTATCTCCATTGGTTATTGTCCCCAAGAAGAATGGTAAATGGTGAGTGTGTGTGGATTATAGGGAACTAAACAAGGCAACCTTGAAACATCAATTTCCCTTGCCTTCTATAGACCACATGTTGGACAATCTAGCAAGAAAAAAACATTTTTCCTTTGTAGATGGGTTCATTGGGTACAATCATATTAGGATAGCTCTAGAGAACTAGGAAAAGACTACATTCACATGTCCCTAGGGGACCTATACATATAGGGTATTACCATTTGGTCTATGCAACACGCCAGCCACATTCCAGTGGGCAATCCTTGGTATTTTCTCTAATTTTTTGCATTATTGCATAGAGTTTTATATGGATGACTTTAAAGTCATGGGTGATATTTTTGAAGAAGCTTTACAAAATCTTGAGAAAGTTTTGTAGAGATGTAGAGAAGATACTCTCTCATTAAGTAATGAAAAATGTTTTATGATTATGAATGAATGTATTATTTTTGGTCATCATGTTTCTGCTGCAGGAATTAAAGTTGATCTCGTGAAAATTGATGTCATTGCAAAGATGCCCCCACCAACCGATCATGAGGGAGTTCGAATTTTCCTTGGACATGCATGCTACTATAGAAGTTTTGCTGAAAATTTTACAATGGTGGCCTCTCCATTATTTAAATTATTAACTAAAGAAGTTGAATTTCATTGGGATGATGAGTGTCAAGCTGTATTTGATACACTCAAGGAAAAAATTTCTTCAGAATCGATCTTGAGAGGCCCAGATTGGAAATTTCCTTTTCACATTTCCACTGATGCCTCTAATTCAGCCATGGGAGAAGTACTAGAACAAAAGGAGGATCCTATAACCCATGTTATTTATTACGTTACTAAAAGTTTAACTCCTGTAGAACTAAAGTACACGGTAACTGAAAAAGAATTCCTTCTTGTCATTTATGCTATTAATAAGTTTAGACATTACATCACAGGCTATGAAGTTTTTGTACACACCGATCACTCTACCATTCGATATCTCATGATTAAACTAATTACTAATGGCAAGATTACTAGGTGGCTTTTGTTGTTGCAAAAATTTAACATCATAGTATTGGATAGTATTGGAAAGGAAAAACAGGTAATTGATTTATTATCTACACTCAACCATGTAGGTAACAATATTCCTGTTAATGATATATTTCTTGATGAAAATTTGTTTGCTATTTCTTTTACAACACCTTGGTTTGCGGACATGGCCAATTACCTTCCTATAGGAAAGTTGTCTCCTTACTTTTTATCTAATCAGAAAAAGAGAATTATTAGGAAAAGTGTTGATTAATCTTTGATTAGGGGAGATATTTCTTTCACTGGACCTAATTTTATTATCTGTAGGTGTGTCAGGGAAGATGATATCTATGACATTTTGAGATCTTGTCACAATGAAACATGTGGGGAACATTGGGACATTTTGTAGAGAAGCAGACAACTTACAAGATCCTTCGCTCGGGTTACTATTCGCCAAATCTTTTCAAAGATGCAAGAGAATATGTTTGGAAGTGTGACAACTGCTAGAGAATGGGGTGGCCTGTACAATTAGAAGAGATGCCTTTGCAGCCATAGGTTCTCATAGAACCTTTTGAGAGGTAGGCTCTTGATTTTGTAGGTCGAATCAACCCTATGTCCAAAGGTAAGAAGTATATTTTAGTTTGTACTGATTATGTTAAAAAGTGGGTGGAGGAAAGAGCACTACCTAGAGCAATAGAGAAAAGAGTGGTAGATTTTCTTTTTTCTAATATTTCTGAAAGATTTCAGGTACCTAGGGAAATATTCACTAATCAAGCTACTCAGTTTGTGTCAAAGCTTATGCAGGGAATTGTGCAAAAATATTAGATTACTCATCGGATGTCCACCCCTTATGATCCACGGGCCAATGGGCAAGTGGAATCAACAAATAAGGTGTTGGAGACAATCCTTACCAAGATAGTGCAATTACATAAGAAGGATTGGCTTGACTGACTTCCTGAAGCATTGTGGGCCTACAAGATCACATGGAGAAATAACACTGGTGTTTCTCCATATGAATTGGTGTATGGAAATAAAGTTTTATTACTCATTGAATTGTATATCAAAACTTTTACAGTGGCAATAGATTTGGGTATAGGCCTTGAGGAACCTCAACCGCAAAGGATGCTGCAGCTCAATGAGTTGGATGAGATTAGGCAGGATGCTTTTCAGCATACTGACTTGATTCAGCAGAAAAGGGCTAAATGGCATGATAGATATATTTAAAAGAAGCAGTTCAAAAAGGGAGACAAGGCATTTTTGTATGATTCAAAATTTAAGAACTTTAAAGGGAAATTTAACACACATTGGTCGGGCCCCTATGAAATTGAGAAAGTTTTTTATAATGGATATGTTTGGGTTAAAACCATTAATGATGGGAACGTTACCTCCTTGGTGAATGGGCACAAACTCAAGTTATATCAAAAACCCCAATCCAAGGAGGAGTTTGTGGAAGAAATTGTGAAGAAAGGATAGTTGAGGATGGTGAGAGGGGATCATTCCTTCAACTATCTCTTCCTTATTTGTTGCTGACACAATGATCTCACTCTGTTCCTCCTTATGTTGGGCAAAACATGAGAGGAATGTCTATTGGGTATAGGTTTATTCCTTTTTCTGGGCCAAATGGACTAGTTACGAAAAGGAGCCCCCTCAGAGTCTTCTTTTCCAAGTATTTCAGACTCTCTAAAATTGAAAAATCTAGCTAGCATGGATTGAACTGGGCTCGTTAAAATTATAGGTCAGTAGGTTCTTTAGGATGCTCTCAATAAATTTTATTTTCAGTTAAATCTGGATTTATCACATTGGACTGATGTGGGATTTCTTAAGGCCTTCCTTCCAACAATGTTGGCCCATCGACATCAGAAATTTATCTGGGTGCAACATCATAGCCTTATGATGCCTTGAAGGTTGTATGGCATAATGATAAGCTACCTCTCTAGTAGAAATGGGGAATCACTATGGCTACTTGACTGCTGGATCCTAAAATGGGGTTCGACAATATCTCATTAATACACGCTCGATAGGATGCATCAGGGTACCTTGGTCCTTGCCCACATTAAAGGTGATGGGCCTTGTATTGGTTAACAAGTAACCTCAATGGATAGTAATCCATTGAGCTCATTGCACATTCTACATCAACACCTTTATTCATGTGCAGCGAACAATACACAAACGATGGGGGAGTCTTGATTAATGGTTTTATTTCCTGTAGAAGCTCCATAAGTCATGGTCTGATTTCCTGTAGAAGCTCCACAAGTCATGGTTCGATTTCCTGGACAGGTTCTTAAAGTCGTGGGTCGATTATCTATAGAAGGATCAACAATCACAGTTCCATTTCTGGTAGAAGGCTCAACAGTCCTGGTACCATTTCTTGTAGAAGCACCCTAATTTTCTGAAAAACAAAAGCCATAGATAGAGAATTAACTTAAATTATTTAAAGTGCTGACAGATTTTAATTACTACTCGATGTCATGAATTATGAATTCATATATCTAATTTAACTGTTAAGTGGGTTAGCATCTCAAGGACTAGAATGCGTCATTTGAAGGACTGGACCATTGGAAGGTATGAAAGGTAAAGTCCAAACATCAATAGGACACTTTGGGTAAAGGATAATTAACACATTAACTTTTAGCATTTGTATGATTTTTTGGCTATGGTCAACATTGGGGAAAAACACGACTGTAATCTAGTGCATTATGACTCTAGATCCATGCCTGATCGACATGATTCTGACACGACGAATAGACGTACTCCCCATATCTTCCTACAGGTTGGATCATGATCACAACCTATCTTTCAAAAATCTTTTGCTTTTTTATAACTTTCTATAATAATCCCTCCCTTGTCGTGCGAGACCATTGCAAAGCTTAAACCCAATATTTTCAGACGCCCCGTCTTCCAATTTTTCACCATGTCAAAATTTCATGCCCCCATCCACTTCGAGCCACAAGGGCTCGAGTTGTTGGAGGCCAACCATCGGAGTAAGGTGAGATTGGAAAAGGTAGGATGGCTGCCATTTTTCCAACGATTCAGCAGCCTCAACACAGAAGTCATAAAATCTTTCACCCTGAATCTGAATGGTTATAAGGTTTAAGTTGGGGATGTCTAATTCAGTTCGACCAAGGGTTTGGTATCCTGATCATGCAGAATTCCATAGCTGGGATAACGTTGGTTTAAAAACCAGCATTACAATGATGCCTTGTGCGTGTCTTTCTTCCTTAAATAACATTCCGACCCTGACTAGAGTAAGGGAATTTTGTAGGATTTCTTGAAAAGTAAGTACAGAAACTTATTGTTTTTCCTGTAGAAAAAAATAACATGTGAAGATCACTTTGGACTTGCATTCTTATTTCACATTCGTTTCCTCACCTATTCTCATGAAAAGCCGTTAAATTTTCCATATTACTTGATAATGTCTCTGATGAATATGTCGACAGTTGCGAAGGAGAGTGGGGCGAATTTAGAGGAAAATGTCTATGACCATGGGCTAGTTAAAATCATCCTAGTAGAGGTTTTGAAAGACAAGAAGCAGACATGGGAGTAGTTCCTAGCCAAAAATTACTTTGCAAAAAATGAGGATTCTGATTCCTCAGATTCCATGGAGGAAGCACTGGCAGAAAATCCGAAGAAAAATTCATGGATGCGTGGGCTACAAATAAGGGAAAAAGAGGAAGATAAAAACTTTGACCATTCAGAGTCTACGGAGGAAAAATCAATGGAAAAATGAAAGAAAATGCCACAGACTCATGCGCCACTGGTAAAGAAGGAAGGAAGGGATGACCTTAACTCTTTGAAACCCACCGAGAAGAAGCCTGTAGAAAAACCAAAGAAGAAGAAGTCGCAGATCCTTGGGATCCAAACAAAGGAAGAAGATAGGGACAAGGAAGTGGTGGTGATAGGGGAGATTGTGGGCAAACAACCTAAGTCGAAGAATGACACTTCCACATCTACGAAAACATTTACCCAAAAGTCAGGTTGTTTAGCTGACTATAAAGGATACCACAGATGTAGAATAGTTTCCCAAGATATCAATAAGAATAAGGAGAAACACCATGGCCCAACCAAAGGTGAAGATAAGAACGAGTCAGTTGAGTTCATCGACAAAGAAGAAATGTCCTTCTAAGACTTCCCTCTCCATGGAAGTAAGAATAACACCACAAGAGAAAAACAAGCAAAGGAGGACCTCGGGTCCCCTCAATCCCTCGAAGAACATCAGGAAGGGGAAGTAACCCCCAGAAGAGACAGTCTCTATAGGAATTGGAAGAAATCATCACCATGCTCACCATTTTAGAAATATCCCTAAGAAAGGAAAATGAAACCTTGAAAGTGAACAACTTGCATATACAAAAAGAACATGAGTAGTGGGTCGAGAAAGTGCCTTGAATTATGAAAAAGAAGTAGGCTAGGATCGATCATCTAAAAAATTAGAATGAATTATAGAAGGGTCAAATTCTTGCAAAATCTAGTGTTAACCAGTTGGACAAATTGGCGGAGGTAGCATATGAGATGGTTGCAGTAGCTGCAACTCCGAATAAGGAATGATTTCCTTTTATTTTTCTTTTTTGGGGAAGATGCAACATTTTTTCTCGCATAAGGGGCATGTAAGAGGCTAGGTGTGGGGAAGATGTTGCGGCTTGTTGTCGTGCAATTTTGACACCTTTTTCCATACTTTACCTCTCCCATTTTGAACTATCTTTAACTCCTACTATGCCTATTTCAGTTATAATATTTGGGTTTCTGCCAAATGGATGCCGTATGCTAAAGGTATGCAAATTAACATGAAAATGCATTTCTTACCTTCACTTTAAGTATTCCTTACAGCTAGCTATTCTTTATTTAATTACCATGCCAACTAATCTAGAGTTATTGTGCAGATTTGTTTTGATTCAAAAATAGGCCCACATTTCCAGTAGACATTTTTGCAATCCTATTTCCTGCAAACACTATATACTTCCTATAACTGTAGATTTCCTGTAACCGCCTACATTTCCTGTAGCAACATTGACAATTAGCTATGTTCCACAAATATCTAAGTCGAATGAGAACATGGGTTTTTTGTGGAAGTTATCACATATGGATGGTGTTCTATTGGTCATTTCATATCTACCAATGACACCACCCAAATTCACAGGCCTTCTCTCAATGGTTGTTTGGAGGAAAGCTACAACCACGTAACGAATTTCTCTAATCCATTTTTTCTGTCATGGATTAGACCGATATGGATAAATTTGATATTTTGTAACAATACTGTTAGCCAATGGCTTAGACTAGTCGTGTTCCTTGCTTTCTAGCCATATATGGGCTTTTGTAAATGTATAAATTATGTTCTAGTTTATATGATAGGGGTTGTTGCATTGGTTTCAGCTAAGACTCTATATCATATTATACTCGACTGTACCACTTCTAGATTAATAAAATATAATATGTTCTACCTATTTTAGGGAGCAAGCTCTTCTAATTTGAAGGGGTTGTGAGTAAGGGAGGGCCCCCTTTTCTCACAAATCCCATAGTTTAGTGCTTATGCATTATATTTTTGTTATGTAATAATAATTTTTTGTTGAAAATAATACTGAGAGGGGGGGTGAATCAGTATTATCTAGTCCTTTTAACAATTTTTCCTTATTTATACTTTGAATTATTTTTGCATATCAGTACCATAAAACAATGAGCATGAACAAGAAAAACAGACAGTCACAACAAAGAACACCAAATATAAGGTGGAAACCCAATGTGGGTGAAAAACACCTGCTGCAATATGTCTCTATCTTCTTTCAAATTATAAACTCCTTTTACAATGATCTTGTATTGGTGCAGTCCTTTACTAGTACGCAAGCTGCAACCTACAGAGAGCTATAACTCTCTCTCGTTTTTCACTCTCTCCTGGAAGGGAGCTACAACCCCCTACTTCTTTTCTTTCAAGGAACACTTTTCATAAATTTTCAAACTGGATCCATAAATATCAAATGATCATCAAGTACCAGTAAGTCACCCAGATAACCAGATCCATAATGACATAAAACTAAACCTAGAACACCTTTTGCGGCATCTCCTATGGTGCCTCCTGCGCCGCCTCCTGCAGCGCCTCCTGCGGCGTCTCCTACGGCCCCTCCTGCGGCGTCTCCTCCAGCACCTCCTGCGGCGCCTCCTGCGGCGCCTCCTGTGGCGCCTCCTATGGCGCCTCCTGTGGTGCCTCCTATGGCGCCTCCTGTGGCATCTCCTGCGGCACCTCCTGTGGCGCTTCCTGTGGCGTCTCCTGCGGCGCCTCCTGTGGCGAATCCTGCGGCACCTCCTGTGGCGTCTCATGCGGCGCCTCCTGTGGCGTCTCCTGCGGCGCCTCCTGCGGCATCTCCTGCGGCGCCTCCTGCAGCGTCTCCTGCGGCGCCTCCTGCGGCGCCTCCTACGGTGCCTCCGCACTTCCGCAGCTGCAGCGCTCGAGAGATCACCCTTCACAGATTCGCTTTCCACTTCACTTTCATATAGATCGAGCTTTTGAAACAATAACCCAATATTTCAGATCTTAAGATATTCAACCCAAAAGCATACCAAGCCAAATGATCTCCTTTGCTTTATATAGGCAAGCTCTTCCTCAAATCATGGACCAATACCACGGGCCAAAACCATAACAAACCAATACCATCAACTCAATACTAGGGATCAACATGTCTATCGAGATGCCATGGTCCAAAAACCATAGGTTCAAATTCCAAGGACTAACTACCATGGACCAAAGGTAAGTTTTCCCACATGAAATAAACTTTTCTCTGCATAAAATTCCGTGAACTTTTCTCCACATGAAATAAACTTTTATAAACTTTTCTCTGCATAAAATTCCGTGAACTTTTCTCCTGCGTACTTCTTAATTCTCATCATATTGAGAGCCATGCCATGGGTGTTGCCATCAAGTACAACATCTGTAACATATAACCATACCAAAAACATAATGCCAACATAACTTAGGTGAAGTTGAATTTATTGAAGGCTTTTATAAAGGAATAATTTTCACAGAACACCTTGAGTCTATTAGGTATAGGAACTTGTTTCCAAGAACTAGAGAGAAGAATGAAGAAAGTCACAATGTATCAATAAAAGATAATAAAAAAAATGATAGTAGATGCTGAAGAGATGGCTGAAAAATAGATCATTGACATGAGAGGAAGATACATGAAAAGAGGCACAAAACCTACAAGACAATCTCAATCTTGCACACATAGTGTTGCTATGACTTCATCTACCAACCAAAAAAGGAAACAAATTACTGCAAGCAAAATATGGTTGGTCATGGGCTATCAGGTGGTGGGGATGATGAAGAACCTCTTCATAGAGTAACTCCAAAAAGACCACACAAAAATGAATTAACTAGAACCAAGAGTCTAACTGAAACATGGAGCATTGAAGAGGTTATGGACATGAAAGTTGATAGTGTTGTACTACCTGATTGGGTTAGTACTTGTTTGCAAGAAAATAAAAAAAAGATGGAGAAAATTTGCAAAGAGGCCATGATTCTTGATGACTGCTCTATCACATTGTAGGATGCTAATTATGACAGGGGAAGTAAGAGGTTAAAGATTGAAAGGGTACAACTTTGCAACAAAAAGGTTGTTGATAGAGAAAAAATGAATGTTGATCTATTTGGGGTTGAATACCAAGGATGATGAAATTGCATCAAGCTAGTGGTGACACACTCACAAATTCTGTTACCTGATGACAAGAAGAAATTGCGAAGCTGAAGTAAAAAATAAAAGAGAAAGAAGATACTTCAAGCCCTGGTCATTTGTTGGAGACTCCACTAGCAATACGCAGACTACCATTGGCAATTTCTAGACCCAATGGATCTCATAGATTTGAGAAACCCATCAATCTTCTTAATGCAGAGAAATTGTATATTATTAGTAATGTATTTGAAAGATTGTGAATTATTGAATCTAAATGGAAAGAAGCTTTTGATTTGCTGCATTTAAAGGAGATAACCAAGTCTTATGTCAAGTTGGTCAAAAGTGAGCTCGAGGGAGACAGGGAATTTGTAGACAATGACCTATTAACTTTTAGTCAGAAGTGCGTTTACTATCCAAAAACAAGGGATTCCATATGCTGATAGGATGAAGCAGATCAAGGTTGCATGGTCTCAGAAAATCAAAACATTATAGGACTTCTAAGTTTGGATGCATAGAAAATAGAAGAGTTGATTTGTATGTCAAGGCAATAGCGATTTTTTTGGGATTTAAAGGGTATATGCATTAGATACGAGTCTAGATTAATTTCAAAAGACAAGCTAAAAATTGAATTGGAGAAGCTAAAATAATCATAGGCAACAAAGTTCGATGATATAACTAATTTGATGGTAGAGAAAATTAGCAAATGGATAATTACTTTTGTTAGTGTTAACGAAGAGTATTTTTCCTTGGCTTTGCAATTACAAGAAGAAACTAGAGAAATTGAAGAGGATATAGTACATGAATGTGTTAAACAGGACACAATTGTTACTTCGATGAAATAATTCATTAAATCTAAAGTGAAGGAATTTGTTGTAGAAAGCGTGATTCCGAGAGATCGATGAGAGCTAAACAATATCGAGCTATACTTTTGCATATTGTAAGTGTTTTAATACATTGGAACATTTTTTTTATGTTCATATCCTTTTAACTATTGAAGTTTTATGGGTACGTTATGATGGAATAGTCTAATTCTTGAATGCAGTTCCTTGTTCTTTGTTGCAGACGACTTTTAGATATTATGGTTGATGGGAGCCCAATCCTAATCCCCATTAGGATGAATGCATTTGCTTTTCCAACTTAAGTATTAGCAATTTGATAAAAAAAATTATGCAACAAAGGTGATTTTCTAGACCACAAGTCTATAATAATACCTTGTTTGAATTCTGATTACTACCTTTTCTATTTCTTATTCTGTTTACCAATTATGTAAAATATTATGAGATAAAGTTTCACATGGGATGTTGTATAGACCTTAATTCTAGGACATTGTATAGAAAACATTAATTGAACATGTGTTTTCCAGTATTTGATTGTAGCTTTTATATATTAGCTAATGTTCTATAAATAATGATAATTAGAATGGATTTCTGTTTTCTCTGTCCTAATACTGAAATCATTGACCAGTTATATCAAGAATTATTAGATAATGTTTTGCATGAGAACATGTATTACTTTGGATTCTATAATTTTGTTAAAAAATATTGATTGAACATAAGTTCATGAGACTATGCTTTTGAGATTTTATATTTTATGTAATCGTGTGAAATTGATGACAATGAAAATCAATGTTTAGCAAGAGTTTTGGTTCAAATATATCTATTCCATTTGCGATTCTTATTTTAATGATAGCTATAGTAATTAGCATTTGAATCTAAATACAAATATTGTTACCATAACTATGTTTGTTGCTATTCAAGGATTGTGAAGCACAAAGACTCATTAGTTTGTTCCAGTTCTGTTTATAATGGACATGAATGTTTGGAAAAAGTTTTGGTTGTCAGATATCTATTGCATTTGTTGTGATTAGAATTAGAATTTGAATACAATTATAGTTATTGTCACTATGTTGATTACTGTTGAAGGCTTCTCATGTAAAAAATATTATTAGTCTATCCTAGTGGTCTTTATTTATGAGTGATTGTACAAAAGCGGGAGTTGCAGACATTAGTGTTTCATTGTGTAGATTTTTCATTATGTGGGGATTAGAATGAAAGTTTTCATTGTGCAAAGTAAGCTTCTTGCCTAGAGTAAAAGCTCCGCACAATGAAACATACTATAGCTAAATCATATCCGTTTAATAATAAATTTTATCACTTTGTAAAAAACAAAGAGGAACTTATGACAAAATAATTGATTTTTCTCAACTTGAAAGGAAGAAGTGATGATAATAATAATAATACATTAAGCTATGGATTGTATTTTCGAAGCATTGTGCAAAAACTCCACATTCTGTTTTCCAATAGTTAATGGTAAAAATCAGTGTTTGTAAGTAATTTAGTTATAGACATGTACAATTTGTTTTCTTAAAGCAAATAAGTATTTAAATAACCCGTGCTAGATATAGAAACATGTTTCATTGTGTGGAGATTTTATTATCTAAAGTTCATATTAAAGCTTGCATTGTGCACACAACTCTACCTCTGCACATTGAAAGCTTTTATTAAAGAATTATAAACCTAAAAATAATAAATATAAATTAAATTAATTTAACTTTATGACAAAATCAAAATGTGGAGCTTTCATTATACAGAGGAATTGTATCTCTGTTTCAATTGGATCTTAAGTTTGTGCTTGAAGTTTTAAGAATTTCATGTATATGTAATCATTTTCTTCTGATTAGGTTTTTCAAATAGGGAAATGTGTAGTGTTTAATCTTTGCACAATATTTCCAAATACTATATGAATTTGTGATAAGCGTATTTTTAATGTGTGTGAACAGTTACTGTTTTTGGAGAGAATGTGTGTGCGAAGAAAGGAATATAAACTTTAATTTGTAGTGTAACCAAAAATTGCATTAGCAATGTTGTGGTTTTGCATATAAATTTCATATTAGCAAATTTATTTCACGTACCCATTGTTGCTTCTTACATTTGTGAATTAATTACTAATTATCGAATATTCAATTAAATGTTTTTTAGTGCATGTGAGAAACATTATTGTTGAACCTATTCTAATGCAATTCCATAATTTTAATCAATGCAAAAGGGGCACACTACAAATGGAAAAGGCACAAAATTACAAACTAGCATTATGTACAAGTGAAAAATAAATAAAAATTCATTGTGCGGAGTACTCTTTCCTCATATCACACTGAGCATAATGCCATTAACGGTTCGGTTGAGAATAATAGGGAACGGTAAATGCTACTATCTGTAAATTGACATGGATATAGTAGTGGATGTGATTATTGATAACTTGTAAGCTAGATATCCTTATTAGAAAGGATTCACATTTAATTTGTTTCGTACATGGAGTAAATAGTTTTTGAATTTCGAGATTTGTTTTTAAATTATTTCCACTACTTAGAAACATCGGCGTTGCTTTTTTGAAATCTATTTATTGATAATGTTATGTCAAATGTATTTCACATGTAGAATAGTAACAAATAGTGCAAATGGAAAAAGCAAAAATATCAATAGTACCAAAAATCATCACAAGACCAAAAATCCTAAAGCTTTCTAACTATGATTCAGTTTTCCAAAAATATGTGTCGGGTTTTCTACAAACCATTTTGGAATTTCTATTGTTTGCTGGGCAGAATTGTCACCTGTTTAGGCTATGAAAATTATTTCTAATATTTCTCACAAGTGTTGGTTTTTCTATTTTGAATTGTCATTTATTGAGAGTGTCTTGTAAAAGAGATTTCACATGCAAAATAGTAACAGGTGGTGATTGTTTAGCATTTCGATAAATATATACCTAAATGGCAGTGAAAACATTACTGATTTGCATACTATTTTAAAAGTATAGAGCAAAAATGGATACCGCTGGAAGGAAAGAAACTATTTGCATTGATATGATTAAGTCACTTGCGCTTATCGGTCAGAGCTTTCAGTGGTCGACTATGTATCAGTGATATGTGAATCTATCCACGTAAGAGAAGAATATTGATAAGATTTGGTCTAGAAGATTAGTAAATGTTGCATGCATCCCAAAACTGTTTGATTTTAGAGAAATCGTTTATTTGTGTGCACTGAAATTTCTATTATAAATATGAGAACAATTATGCTAGTAGCAAAAAATACTCCTATTTCTTTGACTTTGGAGGCATTTAGGCGCATACTCAAGCTATCAAATTTGGATATATGCTTAAATTTTTCAAAAGAAAATAGTTTCTTAGAGTCACAGAAAGGTGGCTCGAATATCATTCAAGAGTTCATTTTGCCAACTTTTGAGGTTCCTTCTGATCTTTCCTTTCTATAAATTAATTTCTTTATACAAACATTTAGAGATTTTTGTTGGCTTTAGGCCTATGTAATGGGACAATAAACTATGACCAATGTCCAAAGATCAATTCTTATGTGCTCTATTATTCATATAAAAAAATTGTGTATTGAACTCAGCTGATCTTATTTCAAATGAATTGGATTTTTAATTAGTGAATTTGTTCAAGAATGAGAGATTTTTCATGATGGCATATATAATAAAAACCCACGACTCGAGAAATGTCTTTGATGATTTTCTTCATAACCCTAAATTCAATTTTAATGAAGAATTGATGTAGTTCTAGTATCCCATATTGTGGAGGTAAGAAACTACTTCAAATATTTGTCTAATTATAGATATTTTTATAAGGAAAGTTATTTGCATGATAAATTTTTGTAAGGCAAGTTATTGTCGAAGAAAACTTTTTCTTGTGGGGAAAAGTGATACATGAAGAAAGAGGAAATAATATGATTATTTGGATTTATGGGTTTCAAGGTAAACCATTATTTCTTCCAAGAATTGTTATAGAAAGGTATTTTGTTATCGAAGTCTGTAGGAAATACTGAGATTAGCAAGTTATATTTGGAAAGAAAAATAAAAAAAATTCTTTTCCATTTACCATTTGACAAGTAATTGTAAATAATGGAAGCGACCTTGCAGAGTTTACAAAGTCTTCGTATCATTTTAATTTAAAATAAGTTGAATCCTGGCGAGAGATTGATCTAGAAGGCCTATTTATCACACATATACATGTCATTAAATACGAGATCTTGTTGAAAAGACTTGTAAATGATAGGAAAAAGAGTCACAGTGCTCCAAGAAATTATCAAGAACTGATAACAAGTACTAGAGAAATTGTTGAAGAAGTGAGCATTAACACTGAAAAAAGTGCAAGAAAAGATGCAGAAACCTTACGTAATCTTCAGCTTGCACATCTGGAACTAGTCCATCTTTGTATTTGAGTGAATGAAAATTAAAAGATACTGAAAGTGAAAATTTTATTCATGGTTAGCTACCAATTAGAGGGGATGACGAGGAGCCTCATTGAACATTTATTCCATACAAAATGCACATCATTGAATTGGAAAAATAAAAAAATCCCCTGAAAACAAGAAGTAGTGAAGAAGCTACGAACATGAAAATTGAAAGCGGCCCGCTACTTGATTGGGTTAGTACTTCTTTGAACAAAAATTAGAAAATAATGGAGTGAATTTCCAAAGAATTTTCTAGTTTTCATTATCGCTCTATCACTTTTCAAGATGCAAACTATAACAAGGACAATAAAAAAATGAAAATTGAAAAAGTAAAGGTGCATAGTGAGAAAGTTATTAATAAAGTAGAAAAAAAAGTTGATGTGTCTAGAATTGCAGTGAACGACCTCATGATATTCCATAAAGGTACTAGGAATGCACTTGAATTATCTATTGAGCAACAAGTAGTGTTGGGTTGTGTTATATTCTTTCCACATAGTTAACAGGGGGTTTGAGGGGTACCCATAACCCCACTTTATGGGGTCCAGGGCAGTGCCCCGGAAAATTTTGGTTTTGGACCCTATGTTAGGTTGGGCGACCCACCTTATGGTTTTGTGGCATGATTTT